>CATIWR010413192.1:0-31333 GCA_949677035.1 Omphalea diandra
GATCGAACCCATGACCAGAGGACACAAGGGAGGCTCTGATACCATGTAAATAATGAGAAGAAGAAAAGAGTTTGAAGAATTTTAGAAAATATGTATATATGATAAAGGCAGAGAACCAGCCTTATATACAAACCTACTTTCCTTCTATACAAACCTATAATTAGGCCAATAATCAAGCCTATAATTAAACATATAATTAAGCCTATAATCAAGTCTATAATTAAGCATATAATTATGATAATTACTACAATTAAAAGATAAACACTAAATAAGAAATATATATTTTTAGTGTGTGTGTGTGTATATATGTTTTTTTTTTTTCGGAACAAGAAATATATGTTAGTTCTTAGTGTGTGTGTATATATCATCAAGTGGAAGCGCTATTGTTTTCTCACATGAAGCCTTCTTATTCTATCATGGATTTAGTCTCAAGTTGTCTTTTTTTTTTTTTTTTTTTTGGTTGGTTGACAAGGGTTGCTTATAGTAAATGTTTTCAGAATTGGATCGGATTGGTTTGTCGAACTGGTGAAATTGAGAATCATTTAGTGGTTCGATTTGATTTAGTGCTAAAATCACTTAAAAAATTAGTCAAAATAAAAAATCGATTAAAATCGAAAATCGGATCAAATCGATTTAATTTCAAACTATATCATTTTATCAACAATTTAAAAATTCAAAAAAATTATATTATTTTACTCGATTTAAATTTTAGAAAATAACTTTCATTACTTTATCATATTATATATTTTTTCTAATTTTTTTAAATATTATCTATATATATTTTTTAAGAAAAATTAAAAAAAAAAACTACTCTATTAAATTGACTGATAAAACCGATTAAACTAAAAATCAGTCAAATAACCAGTTCAATCTTCGGTTCAGTTTTAAAAACGTTGTTTATAGCCCAACAGCATCAAAAAACAGCAATGACAGAAACAACCTAAAGAGAGCAGTGAGTTTCTCCACTCCTACAGCATCTCTTTGAACATACTCAAGCAAACCACCTGGAAGAAAAGGTGGGTGGTGCACCCCCAGCTGAAGCCTGAAAGCGTAATTCGAAGGTTAGTAACACTTGGCAGATTTTAAGCTGCCGTTCTTTCTTCATAAGCTCTTGGATTATAGTGATAAGGTCACTATTTGGCTGTCTTGTTCACGTTTCTGAATAGCATGGCAAACCATTTAAATTATTTTCACTCATAATAAAACTAATCGTACATTCTTACCAAAGTCTAAAAAAAGATTGTTGAAACCCATCAAGAACCCAATAGCTTTGGTGCTCAATAATTTTTATTTATTTATTTTTTATTTTGATATGGTATTCTTGGGTCAATTATGCATTAATCAAGATTGAATCTCTCTCCAAGCGATCTTATTGTGAGATAAGTTTAGCATATGGCACATTACACTTTTGATATATTCATTACATCTACTACTCAGTAAATGTTTGGTCCAATCCAATTAATAACATATATATGACAATATTCCGCATGAAAATGTGCTGCAGGCGCAAAAAAAAAAAGATAAACAGCATATCTAGCTAGACGAGATAAGTTTAGCATAAGAGCATCTTTAATAATGCTTTTTTATTTTTAAAAATATTATTTATATAAAGAGTATCTTAATTGATAAAAAGAAAAAAATTTATTTAAATCTGAACTCTTTATATTTTTATATTTTTTATTTTATTTTTCCATAAATATTAATAATTTTATTTTCTCTCTTTTTTTTAATTTGGCCAATAGAAAAAAAAAATTATAAATATCAAACGAAATAACCTCACTCTTTATTATAAAGACGATCACTTATATAATAAAGAATATTTTTATTAATAAAGATATAAAATTTTATTTAAATGAAATGAACTTTTTGTATTTTATGTTATACATTTTCAAAATAAAAAGTCACATCTTTTAAACAAAAGATGTAATTGTTGACAAGGAACAAACATATATTTCTACAAAAGGTATGTATATTACTAAATAAGAGACATGTTTATTAATTCAAACAAACATAATTATTGCCAAAAGACATGTTTGTTAATTCAAATAGACATGATTATTACCAAAAGACATGACTATTCATTTATTTTCTATAAATATTAAGGTTGATTTTCCACAAGAATTAACTTTAGATATAACCCAATTTTTTGAAATTAACTTTGGACATCACCCAATTTTTCAATAACACCTAACTTCATTGTATCGTAAAGGTAAATTACACACTACAAATATTGCCTTCAGTCAAAGTATCAAAATTGTGGGAATACTTCAGATAGATCCACCTATATGAGTATGAAGTGTTACCACTTTAGGGGATTAAAGGGCTTGGCTCTATGCACTCACGAAGGATATGGATGCAAGGTCTATAGTGTGTTATTTATTTGTGTATATGTAATGGTGTATCAATTATGTGTGAGAAATATTTCTACAACTTATCAATAACAATAGTTGGTTCAAAATTCTATCTACCATATTATTTAGATTTGTTGTATTAAACTTTCATTAAGTATTGGTTCAACTCGTACGATATCTTATCTATCCACATAATTTACATAATTATTGTAGGATGAATATTTTGGTTATACTTTCAAAATGACAAAGGATTGTTATACATTTTCAAAATAAAGATTCACATTTTTAAAACAAAAGATATGATTGTTGACAAGGAACAAACATGTCTTTTTATAAAATACATGTCTGTTACCAAGCAAGAGATATGTCTTTTATTTCAAACATACATAATTGTTGCTAAAAAGACATGACTATTCAAGTAAGAGATATATTTGTTAATTCAAACAGATATAATTATTGCCAAAAAATATGACTATTCATTCATCTTTTATAAATATTAAAGTTGGTTTTCACATAAATTCATTTTGGATATCATCCAATTCTGCAAAAGTGTCATATAATAACACCTAACTTCATTGTATCATAGAGCCAAATTGCAAACTGTAAATATTGCCTTTAGCAAAGTGAGATTCATACATGTCTTGGAGCATATTTTTATTTCAATTTTTCCTAACATTCAATTCTTTATTTTATTTTTTATAACTATTAATAATTTTAATTTTTTCTTTTTTCTTTAATTTCGGTCAATAAAAAATAAATTAAAATATCAATTAATAAAGCATATGAAAACTTATTACTATATTAATTCTCAATAAGGATAGAAAATGAAATTTGATTAAATCAACTTTTTATTTTATATTTAAAGAAATAAAAGTCTATTGAATTCTTATTAGACTCTTATTTATAATAAATAGTTTGACATATATAAGAATCCTTAGAGATGTTATAAGAATAAAAAAAAAAAATGAAATTTCCATATAGATATGAAGAGTCAAACTAGTTATTTCATATTTAAAAAAAATAAAGAAGCTATATATATATATATATATATATATTGAAATAAAAATTCAATATTTCATACTAACAATTTGATAAATAAGCAATTAAAATTTTTTTATAAAACTATCAAATTAAAATAAAAATAAAAATATATTAATATATACTACAAAATAAATAGTTTAAAAATATAAGTTAAAATAGTTTCCTATATTATCAATTTTAAAATAATATTAGTTATTTAATCACATAATTTATATAAATATTTCATGTTATTAATATTTTTAAATAATATATTAAATAATAGTGCATAATGGGCCAACTAGTATGTTTAAGCAAAACATGTAATTGCAATTAACAAAATGAAGAGGGACCGGGACCCGGACCCGAACCTGATCTGCTCCTGGAAGGTTCATCCGCATGGAGATCAGAGCTTTAGTTTGATCCATCCTGCGGCTAATAAAGGTCCACATTTTTCGTCCCTTTTTTGTCTCATCCATGCGACGTTGCGTCCTCCCTTATAAACAGAATGAAATCAGTCTTCCCTCTGTGTTTCTTACTACACACGCAATTTACACTTATTTCCCCTTCTTCTTCTTCTTCTTCTTCTTCTTCTATTTGCTAACTATTCATTTGGGTTATCAGCTGTTCTTTTCTCTAACCTTCAGGAGACAAGTTTTTTGCCGGTTAAATAAAGCTGTCTCATTATTGTATCTTTCAATTTATTTTCCTTTTCTTGCTAAATCACTTTTTTTTTTTTTTTTCTCTAGAACCCCATTTTTCCATTTAAGGAAGTAAACGTGATGGTACATTTTCTGTACTTTCCTGGTAATTATAATTTCCTTGTTTGGCCACCAAGCAAGCACTGATATCGCCCCATTTGTTTTTGTTTTATTATAAGCTGTTCAGGGCCAGCAGCAAGCAACGGTCTCTTGTGGGTTAGTGGGTTATTAAAGTTTTGTTCGTTATGTGTATCCAAAAATAAAAGTTCTGATATTCATTTGTGCAGTTTCAAGTGTTTCTTTAACTTGTGGGCAATGGAAAGAAACTAGCTAGCAAGGTTGTTCTTTCTCTTTGGTAGACTAAGATTGGTTAGCTTCATCAACACCTAATAATATATATGCACATTTTTTCTGTTTATCTAACATGAAGAATGGTGCTGTCTTTTTTGTTTTTCTTTTTTGGGTGATTTTCTAATGATATAAGGTAGCAGAGGGTGAACTAATTTGTTGGTGGGAAGAGCCAGAAGCTTTTTGATTGAAATGGTATTCTCTCTATATCAGTACTTTTATGCTATGTACGATTTTGGTGTTTGGTGGGTATCCTATAATGTGAATTAATAGTCTCTTTTGATGTGATTTAATATGTGTAGGATGCTAATGTTGCTGCTAGTGACAATAACAGTATTGACTGGAATAAAGATGATGAGCTGGAGATCTCCAATTCTTCTCCTCCTTATACGACGTTGACGAGTTCTGGTCAAGAATCTATTAGAGATGCTCAGGAAGTAAGCTATATCTCAAGTTTTCTTTTATTTATTTATGAGAATCAATATGTTATTCATCAAAGGGGGAAATCCCAATTAGTAAAACGATGTTCTGAAAGTGTGCTGAATTTTGTTCCCAATTTTCAAAAACCTGCTTCCTTAACACCTATCCTGAAGGCAAGAGTTGGAGCTTTTTTTTATAGTAAAAGCTTTCCATCTTCAGCTAAGCTACAAATCATCTACCTTCAACTAGCTTACCTTTTGAGTCTCTTCAGACTGTTGCTAGACCTGTTTGTTGGTGAACAATGAAGCATCTCTTTAAACTGTTGCTAGACTTGTTTCTTGGTGAACAATGAGGCACTAACATTGTTATTGAACTTTGACATGCCTGCTTGTGGTAAATCCTGCAGGAGGATAACCCTTTACTTTGAACTGGGGAAGGAGTATGTGGTTACTTTGATTTTTTCCAATTACCTCTGTGGACTCTTCCTCATCATGCTAGGAATTATTCTTCGGAAAAAGATTTAACATATAGGGTTGGGAATTATTGACAGCTCTCTATCAGAAATTTTGATATTCTCTTCCACTATCTTGAATTTCACATCCCCATTAAGCTTGCACTTTACTTGTTTAACTTGTTTGTAGCATTTGGAATGAAGGGATAGCCCGACCTAACTGCATGCATGTCGTTCTTAACACCACACCTAACTGTTCTGTTTCCCACATCAATAGGCTCAATATAAATAGCCATAATTGATTTGCTTTTCTTTAAAGAACAAAATTTTGTTGTTCTGTACAACACCACTGCTTTGTGTATGGATAAGAGAATATGCTTCCACTATCGTCTCCAGTATACTCTTGTTCTAGCTACATTAAAGAGCGGTTGGATAGTGAAGATACCAGATATTCTCCAAATATCGGCTCCTTATCCATTACCAATGCTCCACGTCAATCCTCTAGCAAAAACCTCATTTCAAGCTACATACTGTTCAAACCCTAGACGCTTTTCACCTGTTTGCTTGCCAAAAGTTGTTGCTAGTAAGAGCCCTTTAGCATCCTTTTCCATTGTGCATTAAGGTTTCCAAGGTTGCTTAGCCAGCAATGCTGAATTTAATTGGTTTTCTTGAAATCCCAATCCTGCTGGCATAGTTTATAAACTTCTTCAAACTAGTCCAATGAATACTCGTCTTCACTATCTTGCATCCACCAGAATTTAGCAAGGAGACTGTTTTTGCTATCACAGAAGATTTTGTGATTCCTGAAACACACCATAATGTAATTGGGTATTTGTTATTAGTACTCATCACCTTCATTTGAATCTTGGCTGTAGACTTTCTATTGATATCTGATACCGGGTATTCCTCCTTAAGTAGAGGCTGGATTTGTTGGAGATTTATGCACTGTGCAGAGGAGGCAACATTGCTGCAGATTGTCAAAAACGCATTAGTTTCTTCCAAAGAAATATGTCTTCAGCAAATAACAGAAGCCATGGCATTGCAATTTGAAGTGACTTTAAAGCAATTTGTAATTCCATTTAAATGATCTACCTTCAGCCTGGGGGAATAACTGTTTGAACTAAAATGAATTATCTCAGTTACAGTAGACCTTTGATACCTTCTGCTACTTTCTAATGATTATACTGCTTTTAACTTTGTTTTATCTGTCATTTTCTCTTTCCCAAGTCTTAGCTGCTTACCCTACCATGTATTCAGGCAAACTCTTCGACTGGTTCATCAAGCTCCAGAATGGTTTATCATTTTGTGAATATGGGATTTTCTGAAAATTTTGTGATTCGTGCCATTGAGGAAAATGGTAAACTATATTTTAGTGTTATCAAATCCTCAAAATTCAGCTTGCATCCTGAACTAAGAATTTAATTCGTAATTCATATTTGATAGGTGAAGATGAAGCATCTATTTTGGATGCCCTTCTAACATATTCTGTGAGTTCCCGAACTTTCTTTTATTTATGTCCATGACACTTGATTTATTGACATTGGATTGTTTAGATTAATAATTTTACCTTTTCACATATAGGGCAATATTTTCCAAGCATGCAAGTATGGCTTAGGTTCTAAATAGAACAGCACGTCCTAATAGTATTGAAAATGCCATATCTACCGCATCATATGCTATTTGGATTCTTTTACCATGAGTGGGTCTACAATTCATATCTAAATGAAGTTACTATTATATTCTGGAATCATTGTCTAGCATATCCACAGTTTTGCCTTGGGTGCTTCTAGATATTTAATTGATTGCATAATCATGAAAGGTTATTAGCGTAGTGGTGGCATGATCATTATGTATCACATCCCCATTAGTTGAGAAAACTATGATGGTTGCTGTGCATATTTGTTGAGTTGTACAGGCTCTTGAGATTTCTCCTTAAGAACATCAACATGTTACTGAAGATGTTACCAACTCTGCTAATGATCATCTTGAGGATGAGAGTTCATCTACAACTGATGTGAGTAACCCTTTACTTATTTAACAAAAATTTTAGGATTGGCACAGTTATGGTTGAGCTCTGTTGCCAAATGCATATTTAGAGACACATTATCAGAATAATTATAGTTAAAAGCATCACATTCTTATGCACGAGGTTAGACCTATTAATTATGGTGGCTCATTTTGATATCCCACATCAGGGAAATAATAAAGGGAAGAAAGTTCTTTTTGTTATAAATAGAGTCATATCCCACATCGTTTGTTTACAAAAGGAATAGTGTTTTGTTTTGTTATAAATAGAGCCTTAATTCCTTTAGTTTGATTATCCCAAAATCGTCTACTCATCTCTTAGGCAATTTTCAATATTTCTCCCTCTTTTGTAATATTTCACTTTGTAGTCCTTTTCTTAGCAAAATATAATTTTGGTAGTGTCCGAGGACATAAGCATAATTGGCAGAACCTCATTAAATTCTGGTGTTCTTATTTTGTTTTTAGCTATTTTGTAGGGTATAGTTATTAAATTCTAGTGTTCTTATTTTGTTTTTAACTATTTTGTAGGGTATAGTTGTAGTGATAGATTGTGCTGTTAAATTACTATTAGGGTGATTTTGTCTAAGGAGATTGGGTTTTAAGTGGGATCACTTGTGACCCCTCCAATGGTTTTACAGTACAATCTTTTACTCTCTATTCACCTATAAATTGATTAGGTGAATTTGGTGGATGAAATATTACCCTTATTCCACAACAAGACCTGAATAAATCAAATTAATCATGCATAGTAGCATTGGGTAAATTGAAGAATTATACTCATCTAAAGCAATACTAATCCTATGTTACAAAGTTTTGCCTTCAATTTGTTTGAACTATTTTCCTTAGATTTCTCATGATATGATCGAGGAATAGAGAATGTAAGAATAGTTGTAAAATTTTCGGACACTGTTTCTTCATATTTAGGATGGATAAATTTTCGTCAAATATTACACTTATGGGCCTTTTTTATGGCATTGCCATGGATTGTAATTCTTTTTTCACCAGGAAATAAATGATATGGTGGTTCCTCTGGTGGATATGGGTTACTCCTTTGAGGAAGCTTTGTCAGCTCTTGAAAAATGTGGTGGGTGACACCCCTAACTTACACTTCTTTCATCTTCCACTATTGCCTGTACAACCTGTATGAATTGCGTGCTCTCTTTGCGGGTCCCAATGCCCATCTGGAAGAATTGACAGATTTTATTTGTGCAGTGCAAATGGAGAAAGAATTCGATATTGGTCTTGGAGAACCATTGTTTGAAGATGTGTTTGCTCGTTCTCGTCCTAAGGTATGTTTCATAGGCCTTTTCAAAAATATTTGAAAGTCGTTCAAACCTCCCTTAACTTCAGTTGAAGCTAATTTCTTGTGTCTAATGCTAGCTTCTTTTATGCTAGAACATAAAGACTCTAAAGTTTTCCATCAAAAAGAATAGGAAACGTCAAATCGAAGGATATGAGAATATAATTAACCTTCATAATTCAATGATAGGCTTTGGGATTCCTGATGAACCTTGGCACATGATAGATAGAAATCTGCCTCTGGTTGCTGCTAGTCCCCCGTACTTCTATTATGAAAATGTAGCGCCTACTCCCAAGGGTGTGTGGAGTAGAATCTCCCATTTCTTGTATGATGTTAAGCCAGAGTTTGTAGATTCTATGCATTTCTGTGCTGCTGCAAGAAAAAGAGGTTACATTCATAACCTTCCAATTCAGCATAGATTTCCTCTTTTACCTAGACCACCGGCCACTATACATGAAGCCTTTCCTTCAACCAAGAAGTGGTGGCCTTCATGGGATACAAGGACAAAGCTTAATTGCCTGCTTACGACCTACAGGAGTGCCCAACTTACAAGATAAGGAAGGCCCTTGAAGATTGTGATGGCAAGCCTACTCCAAATATAAAAAAGTATGTGATTGATCAATGCAAAAAATGGAACCTGGCTTGGGTTGGAAAAAACAGGGCTGCATCTCTTGAGCCTGATGAAATGCAGATGTTGCTAGGATTTCCTAAGAACGACACCAGAGGTGGTGGAATCAGCGGAAGTGACAGATACAAAGCACTTGGAAACTCTTTTCAGGTTGGCACATTTGTCTTTCAGTTTGCAGTGTCGACACTTTATTCACAAATTGAATATATGAAAGTTGAAAGGTTTCAGGTTGACACAGTTGCGCACCATCTTTCTGTATTGACGTATCAGTTTCCTCATGGGATTAATGTCCTCTCACGTTTCTTCGGCATTGGAGGTGCTGAAGTAGCCCTGCATCGACTTGGGATACCACTAAAAAATGTGGTATCTGTTGAAATTTCACAAGTGAACCGCAATATTCTGCAAAGTTGGTGGGAACAATCAAACCAGAAGGGACGTCTAATTGAAAATGCTGATGTTCGAGACATTCATCAAAATAGAATACAGCAATGGATAAACTTATTTGGTGGGTTTGACCGTGTGATTGGTGGGAGTCCATGCAATAATCTTGCTGGTGGCAACAGAGTGAGTAGAGACGGACTTGAAGGTAAAGAGTCTTCTTTGTTCTATGAATATCACAGGATCCTTAAGCTCGTTAGGCGCATGATGGGGAATTGCTGAGGACTTCATTAAAAACCTTACAAGTTTAACAATACAAAATTGATTCATGTTCTGTATTGATGACATTGCTGAGTCTCAGAGTTGTTTTTTTATCTTCAAGTTTGGAGCGACAACATAGCTGCAGAACTTCAAATTTTTGCTTCATTCAGATGCAATAGCTAACATTCAAGTGTACCAAAACTCTTGAATATACTTTGTATGGCAAGTACTGCTGTATGGAATACATCTACATCTTGAAATTGTCTTTTTTAAGTATCTTCAGCAAGATTTTTGTTGATTCCATTATGTTATTATGTAATACACTGAACTAGAAATATCAATATCAGAGCAGAATAGCAGATCTCTTATGGCGGGTACTGCTGTACGCTAGTTTGAGTCAGAAAAGCAAGTTATCTAATCATAATAATTAGAGTCAGATTGGTTCTTACCTTCTGGGATTGAGGTAATTTATTTGTCATCATAGTTAGTCACATAAAAATATGTATGTTGATTAATAAGTGCATACGTTGATATATTATATGTTAGCCTGATGTTTTGCAGTGCACGTAGTTGTAATTAATGAAAAAACAATCTGAAAAATAATGAAGCAAAGGGATGAACTAGCATTGCTGCAGCTTAAAGCAAATCACATCCAAAGAATAAAGCAATGAGGAACAATCAAATTCAATACCACAACCATAAGTTCAACGCCTTAGGCACATTATGTAAACAAAATTTGTGATCAGATTAATTTAAGGTTTGTGATCGTATTAATTTATGGATTTTGCTAAATAAATTGAATAGTATCGAATATTGACTTATCGATCTTGAACCAATCATTAACATTGCATAAAGCTCATGAATCTTAATGAAATTAAAAATCTAACGGTTCTGATCATTTTGACTTAGCAATTAATATTTACACTGAAAACTATAAATATTTATTACTATAAAAATTATAAAATACTATCAATAAAAAAGAAAAATAAAATAAATAAATTTTGTATAGTTAAAGATGTTAAACTCGATCCATATTAGAATTTCTCAGTTCCTAAACTGGCCTTAGTTAGACCAATAGGGCGGGCACTCTATTATCAACGTTAATAAAGTTTCTGGCTTTGGGTTTTGGGATCATCCAACTGGAATTGCCTCTACGCCGCTACAACAACCAAGGTAATCACCTAAACCTAAATCAAATTCCATTTTCCATTATTCCTTAATCTCACATCATAATCACAATTATTGTTTGATCCTAATTAGAGTTAAACTCGAACAGAAACGACAATGGCATCCTCTCTGAAACGCAGCCAGCCAAGCTCAAGAACCGGTCCGGCACTGTCTGAATCGGAACCAAGATTATTAGATGTCATTAGAAGCAAACACAACAACGGAATACCGAAGTACCAAATCAATTACAGCACGCAGTTACCTTACCCTGTACTAACAAAGTCAATCAATTCCCTCAAATCCAAAAACCTGATTAAGGAAGTCATTAATGTTAACAACAAGATGGATAAGCACTACATGGTTGTAGAATTCGAGCCCACAGTGGAACTCTCCGGGGGGGCAATGGTCCGTCAATGGAATGCTTGATGAAGCATTGATCGAAGGACTGAAACGATTTCGTCTAAATTTTATTGAGAAAGGAAAGGTTGCTTCTGCTGAACAGATATCGGATAGGAGGTGTGAAAGGTGGGATTGAGAGGGACAAGGTTGATCAAAAATTACTGATTACAATTTTTATCAAAAATTAATTTTTAAAAATTTCAGAAATTGAATTGTTAAGACATATTTAAGTTGCAACAATTAATTTTAAATTCAATTATAAAATCAAGCAAACAAGAAAAATTATGTTAATCCTAATGTGAGAAAATATTAACCCTTAACTTCTTAATTATGTTTCTGTATTTTTCCATGTTTGAGCAACTGTTAATAGAAATTTTTGTTTTTAGTACTGGTTAGAGATTTTTATATTTATGGTTTGGGGGGGAAAAAAATCAATTTCTAGTATGGCATCCTTTTCTTGGGATGTAAACAAGTCAGAATCTAGTCGGCTATTAATCTACTCTTGTTGATTCATTTATAATCGGGTTTAGTTCAAGTCAAATATCATAAAATTTTTATAAATCTCATTAACTTAAAACAATTCAATCAAGTAAAATGGTTTTTAAAATAGATGATTTCTATTTTAAAAATTTTATATATATATATATATATATAAGATTCAAATTCTCTACTCCAAGCTAAAAAGAACTTCAAATTTTGAAGTTAAATATTTATAAACTAAAAAAAACATAAATAAGAAGTTTTTTTTTTAATAAAGTCAGTCCGCTAATGTTAATGCATGATTTAATCAACAAAAAATCTCCAAAAGCATGTGAGTACAAAATATATCTGTGCTCTAAAAGCAGGCAATCATTTCTCCTCAGCTTCCTTTTATTAAATTTTGCATGCATCGTTTCACGTGCTTAAATCAGCCGACCTGTCGTTCGAGGACTGTCTTGTTTATTATGCAAATGCCTTCACGAGACGACCTACCGCCTGTAATCAATCCCGTATTTCAAAATTAGGGTTTCGATTGGGGATTTGGAAAATTGAAGAATCAGAACACCTGATCGATGCCTCGGTACAAAGATGAGTCTCCTGCGGTTCGCATTTACAGAGTCCGGGTGCATATTTTACCCTTTTTCAAAACGACATTAAAATTTGCCGTATTTAGCACTTTATGGCGTCTCTGAGCACCAGATTTTATGTCGCGAGAAACGTTCCTGCTTTGGGATGTGTAGATGATTTATGGAAGCTTTTCACTTCTTATGGAGACGTTGAAGAGCAAGTAAAATTTTCATCTTTACTTCTCCCCTTGCATTTTTCTTCATTTGTCTTTAATGTTTTTTTTTTTTTTTTTTTTTGGGTGTATAGCTTTATGCCCATGGATTCTGAAGACTGTGACCCATTTACTGATGTTACTGGATGAAATTTCGTTTGGTCAGCAATTCCAAGAGATTATTACTATTAGGAATTTAGGATTGTTAGTTAATGTTGGAATATAATTAATAATGCATGATTTCAAGCGTTTTGGCTGTTTTCAAATGGGCTGTGTAGAGTTACATGTGATAGGATCAGATAAGTGGGCATGTTATTGAATCAGTTTTTAGTTCACACAAAAGGAAGTTGGATGAGTTTGTTTTTTCTGGGGAACAGATTGCAGGTGTCATATGCACCTCAATTTGAGAGCCTGTCTGATGCAAAGGATACGCTAGAAGGAAGCAGAAGAACGTGCTTGCCAGATTGAACCGTGACATGTTAATGGATAATTCTTAATTTTGCCTTGTTTTTGCTTGGTAGGATTTGCCAATTTGCTGTGTGTTACGTGTATTGTGTTTCTGATTGACTTCAACTGGAAGATCCAAGAGGGCTAGAGTTCATAATTCAGCAGCTTCGGGCAGGACTTTGTTGCTTACGACTAACTCGTGGACTGACTACATTTCTGAGTCTGGAAACTATACCCTATTATCGTAGGTTCTTTAAACTTGCTGCATTGGTATCTCTTTCTCCTCTACAAAAGTGGTGTTGCAGTGCTTTAGATTTTTACTCTATTGGGATCTGATAAGTTGAATTTTCTGTTTGTAGGTACTATGAAGAATTACAATATAAGTCCCAAATAAATGATCCTGCTGTCATGCAGGTATCCTCTCATCAGTTTTTTACTGCTGTTTTACTGACATCTGAGAACGTTCTGTTTTTCCCTCAATTGCATTCGGAGTGCACAACTGATTTCTATTGTGTAAATGGCTATATTGAGATATCCTAATTCTTCTATGGCTAGATGTGTTTAAGTAATTTGAATTGGTTGCATAAGGATTGGATGAGCTGTCTAGTGATCAAGTAAACCCAGTTTCGTACTTGAGTTGCAAAGTCAAAAGTCTAATGACTATGATCATTTCTTGTGTTGGAATTTGATAATCCTCAAGTACGTTGTGCGCAATATAATTTTTAATCCATCTATGACTCTGTTCATTACTTGAAATTACTGCAGAAAGCACATGTAAGATATTAATGTACGTTACGTAGGGGGCAAAAATTGCAGTGCTTACTCTGCAAATAAGTTTTGTTATAACCGTACCCTGTGCTATAAGATTAGGCATTTAAAATTCGGCATCATTTTACCTATGTGATTAATCACTGGTTTGTCTTTATGTAGACCTAATGCATTATTCTGAATATCTTTTGAAGGATTTTTTCCATGTAGAACATCATTTTACTCGTGTAATTAATCACTGGTTTATCTTTATGTAGGGCTAATGCACTATTCTGATTATCATTTGCAGGATATTTTCCATGTAGAACTTGTTCAAACACTGGATAAGATGTTAAAGTTGTGAAAAATTGAGGATTCTTATGTGTATTTAATCTTGATATTGTGTTTATCTACAGCTGTTTTATATTTCTCATTACTGTGACTGTTGGCGGGAATATTTTCCATCCCACTCGATGAACCAGACTATTAGGTTTGTTAGGGAAAAGCTCAATTAGGTGATTAATCTGCATGCTATTCTTTCAAATGGTATGTTAAGTCCTATAAAAAAATATATATGTATATATACTTATTATTGTGTTCATTTAGATTTAATCAAGTACTGAGCATCTACATGGTGGGCGAACGTTGAACAAAACGCGAGTCGACAACACAAGAAGAATCTAACGGACGTTCCGTGTGATTGTATGGCTTTTGGTCTGATATTAGCTACCATTGGTATTTCGCCGGAGTTACCTTCCTCATTTATACTGTCCTAATGGGATTTGTTGTAACGTACACATTGATATAACTCCGATTTATTAGTGGATCAAAAAAGATAAGATATAACTCCGATTTATTAGTGGATCAAAAAAGATAACTTCCACATAAATGTTTTTTTTTTTTTTTTGGTGTTTTCAATGCTTGAACTTATTGTAAAACAAGAGAAAAATCCATTTCTAGCTCCTTTTCTTTCTCTCTCTTCACGCGTAATCAACTCCATCAATGTGTTGCTTATTCATAAAAAGGGGAAAAAAATATACTTTTCATCACGTGTATCTTAGACACACGTGATATCGCACATGCGCTCATGGAGAGAGAGATCGAAACAGCCAGGGGGCTGAGAGAGAGATCGAAACAGCAAGGGGGCTTTGGTACCAAAGATAATCACCACCAACATCATTTTTAACCAAGAGTTACTCCACATACAACTCATATTTTTTTTGTAAGGAAACCGTTTTACCACATATCTCACAGCAAGAAGATGCAACTTTTGAGTGATTTACTTGATAATTTAGGACAAGTGCACTTGGACACTATTATTTTTGAACAACTGGCATACAGGACAAGCACTGATTAACATGTCACAGTCTCTACATAAACATAAATGCCTACAAGGCATTAACAACATGCACACCTCCTTTGATTTGCATGCCCTGCAGGTCATATGTTCCTTCAAGCCTTGGTAATCCCTTGAGACTTGTCCTGCAGGTCCACCTGGAATGTTCTGGTAGTTGTTAGGGTCTATGTAAGAGGCAGTATCATCCACCTCACTGTCTCCAAACCCTTCCTTCCCTTGGTCATTACCCAGTGAAATTGCTTGCTGCAGATTGCTTTTCAGAACATTTACAACCGACTCATTGTATTTTGCTCTGTAGTGCCAATTCTGGGCTTCCGCCGCCACCAGCTTTATTCTCTCAATTAATTCCCTGTTTTTACGATTCATGTTCTCTATCTCTAGGTCTTTTTCCCGCAGCTTCTTGCTTACACCTGTCTCAATGGCAGTAAGAAAAGAAGCAATATGTCTCTGCTTCATGTCCCTCACTCCTTCAGCCAGTTGCTCTTCCTGTTTTGAAGACAGTGACTACTTAAAATAGTGCAACAACAAACTATTATGTGATCATTGAAGTATCATAAAAAGATGCACATGACAGGGAGCCTCTGCATACCAATAGTAATCACCCAGTGCCCTATGTTCCGTCCAACACCAACATATAACCATGAACCATGATAAGCGAGCATTTCATCACCAGGAACTCATCAAAGCATTACATTAACAGAGAATTTCAAAGAATTTGACAGTCATCAACGAAGAGTGGATTGCAATTTCAAAATTATTCAAGTTAAAAAGATAACTAATATGGGAGAATATCACTGAGGATTTATGTGGAGGAACAAAGTGAGCAATGCGTGCAAGCAAGCAATTGGAGCAAAAGCCATGATAAAGCCAATCCATGAATCTACCTACTATACAATATATTAGATAACTGGATAGTACTGGTAGTACCTGAATCTTAATATACTGATCAAATTCTTCTTTCTGCCTATCAAGCTCAGTCCTAATACTGTCACCCAGGGACAAGATGATTGATGGTGCTGCTGTCATACTTCCACTTGCAGACGTTATAGATGAGTTGCGTTCATCATCATCATATGATAACCGTAGCCCAGTTGATACAGGGTTGGGGTTTGGAATGCTGGCTGACCGATCAGCTTCATCTTGACACATATTATAATTTAAGGAAATCTGTAGCTTTTGCTGTCTGCTGAAATCTTCTGTTTCCCTGACTCTCTTGTTGGGACGAATCATAGGGGTCATATGTTCATTCCCAAAATAATTAACTGGATCAACACTACATCCAGCAGGGACTGACACAAACATTGCAAACCAGATATTATTCAAACTCCATTTAACTATAAAATATTAGAAATATGAAAGAGAGAGAGAACATCACATCAGAGGGAGGGGGAAATCCTATAATGTAAAAACAAGACCAAAGAGAAATTTTAAGCTATGATATCTAATACAGTGTCTAAGGTAATTAATTATCTTCCAATCTGGATTCAGTGTTCACTTTGCTAACTACAATTGGAGAATGCATGTACTAATTGACAACTGTAGATCCCTTGAATTGAATGCAAATATATTTAATGTGTCACTTACTGATCGTTTCTTCTTATTCAAATTCCTAATATGTAGCAAAATTGATTCCAAGAACTAAACAGAGTAAAATTTACCCAATGATACCTGAACTTAAATGATAAAAATTACAATTACCATAAAAATCACATATAATTGTATAAATATATCAAGATACAATTGTATGATAACTAAAAATAACAATTTTTCCAGAACTCAAAACATTTCAGAACACATTATATGTGAGTACTATACTTAATTCACCATTACATTTTCGTGGCATATTTTATCTCAAAAGTTTATCATTATCCAGAAATTTCATCTTGTTAGGCAGATGGGGAAACAAATTTCTTCTAGACTAGACAACTTCTCCACAAAGAACTATCCAGAAGATAAACAACTAATAAAACCATCAATCAGTCTTAGTTATGCACCAAATAGAGTAAGGAGACATAATAGAATAAACAAAAGAAGACTAATTTGTTAATGAGATAAGAACTCACAATTACCAAATAACTGTAGCTGATTCGAAGGATTAGTCTGATAAGTTATATGATTCTCATCCACAAAAACAGGAAGCAGAGGATTCCCGTTGTTGCCTCCCAACATTTTCTAGTTTAACATAAAATATATAGAGTTCCAAAAAAGGTAGAATACCAGTGTGATTTCACCTGCAAAAGTAGAGTTTAATTCATTATCTGCAACAAGATTGCAATAGCAAAATTTCATGATGCCTACATCTTAAACACTCTGACTTTCAACACCAAACTAATGCTTCAAGCCTTAGGCAAGCAGCTAACAACAATGAAAGAACGAGAAGAAGACAGGAAGAATAAAGGGTAGTCACTCATCAATGTTAATAAATATAAAATACAAAACAGTTTCTTTTATATCGGCAAATGTAAGCTACAAAATAGAGAAATGTTCTAATGAGGAAAGTAGAAAATAGAAACAAACTCTCATACAACATAAAAAGATCAAAAAGTCCTAAATAACATTAAGACAGAAATCCTAAACAAGAATAAGACTGCACTCTTCGTAAGTAAAATAAGACAATTCTAAACAGGAAACTAATCCAAACTCCAAAACAGGATATTATCAAGATAACAATTAAAAGAAAATAGCTTCTCAATTTCTTTAATGCCTGCATGGGCTGGTGCACGAAGACATGTCTTTTAGCAGTTTCTTCAGACCTATTGAGGCTTGTCCCATAAGTGATTCAAATAGACACCCCGGGCTTCTACATTTAAATGTCAAGTTGAAACTTCAAACCTCACAACTTGAGACATCTAAAGCTTCCATCTATTTTCTTGCATTCAAGAATAAAAAAACGACAAAAGAGAAATCTTTGTCGCATATGGTTTAAAGTCCACCATCAACCAGAACAAAGTTATGTGGCACCTTTCCAACAAAATAAAAACAATGAAAAATCCCTAATTCCTTATTTTTGAAATGGTTAATATAATAGCATAAAGAAATTGCTCAATGGATATGAAGCACAATCATTATTACTAAACATCTATGGGATAAGACATTAACAAGACATCTTATATATTTAAGTGATGATAATGTAGTCTAAAACTCAATGAAGCCTGTAGACATGTTGGGAAGCATTTCATAAATAACAAAGTTTCAACACAACAAAGACAGGTCAGATGCATGTTACAAGTTTTAGAATGAAACATTGTCTCTGCAGATAAGAATGTACAAAGACTAATTTAAGGTAACCAACAATTAGCATTATAGAGCCCACAAACGTGTGAAGTAATTGCCAAGAATCAGTCTTCATCATGCATGTCCATATTATTCAATAAAAGACATTCCAATGACAGCTCATCAGTTAAGTTCTCAATGCAATGTTTATTTCAATATCCTTTATCTTTACATGCAAAAGCATATGGCTATGCATATGCTTACTGGAACAAGATCGTGCAACTTGCCCTGCTTATTCATGTCAATTATAAGAAATCTAAAATTAAATAATCTAGCTACATTAAACTGATGCCTCAACCTTATGCCTTAGGTTCTCAAGGAAATTTAATATCTACCACCTAAATGCACAACTAGATGGGGAAAAAAAAAAAAGATATAAACTAAGTGATTTCTATCCATTGAACAACAAAGACCAGTGATCAATAAAAGTGACTATAAATAGTGTGCTTGTAACATCACCCAGCAATGAGAGAAATGGCAAGGAAATTCACAATTAGATCAATTATTCTATCTACAAAATATTAATCAACCATACCAACCCTTTATAAGGATCCCAAATATGAAAAATGGAAAAACAAAGAGATGGATATATATGGTGTGAGATTAAAAGAAATGGAAGCAAATGTCTCGGTTGTATCTTATAAATCAGGACAGAATTCCAGAAAAGGTACAATCTTGACGCTATTGAGGATGACAATAAGTAGATATGGAAATGCAAGGAAAATCCAAAAGTACATTCAATAAACTTGAAACTAACAAGATTTAGATCTCCATCATGATTCATATGAATCTCCAAACTTCATCCTACCCAAAAATAAAAATCGTCTCTTTTTTTTTTTTTTTTTTATGACGAACCATCAGAGAATAAAAATAAAGAAACCAACAAGCAGAGACCAAAAAAATAACCTTAATATGCAAAACCGTTAGATTCTTCTTTGAAGAAGAAAACAAAGTGCCTGCAGATCCTGCAAAACCAAAAAACGCAATCTTTATAAATCACACCAAACAAAAACAAAGAAAGTAAGCAAAGATGCAAGAAATGAAAGGCCAAGAACAGATAGACAAAGGAAAAAACCATACCTCAACAACAAAACACAGCAGAAACGTAATCCCTAATCAAATACGAGAAGAACCAATCATCTAGGATCTGACGCCCCAACAACAGCCTCTAAAGAAGAAAACAAGACATGGGTCTTCAAGAAAAGTAACGGAAGTAAGGTTAATAATAATGAACGTCCAAGAAAGACACAGAAGTAGAGAAAGAAAGAAAGATGGAGAGTATAAGAAGAAATAATTGAAGGGAGGAATAAATGAAAGGAAGAAATAAAAGAAAAGTAAAAACGGTGATGGAGTGGGGCGTGAATCGTACTGGCCACAACAGGCAAAAGGGCAGACCGGTACTGCTGCTATCTATCTGTCTGTCTATGCCAGTATGGTTACGCCAACTTACTTCCCCTCTTTTCCTTCCCTTCCGTTTTTTCCCCCCTTCTTTATTATGGGAATCAGTAAAATGAAAATGGAGAAGTCGTTTTGTATTTATGGGCTAAAAACGAAAGCAAAAGCAAAACATACCGTGATTAACAGAAGGAAGAAGGTGGGTGGGTCCTACTTTTACAGAGAGAAGAGAAAGGAAAGGAAAGAAAGCAGGAAGGACAAGTTTCCTTGGTCTTGTTTTTATGTGCTGTGGAATCAAAGTGTGGGTATGTGGGTGTTGAGAAAGTAAAGTCTATCCACCAAATACAAGCCACCCAAGAAAATGTGTATAATAATTTTTGCCACCAAACCCTCTTATTATTTTCTTCCACTCCTTAATTTCAACTCATTATTATTCTCCATTTATTTGAGTTGTACATTTCGTATGATTCAATTTAAAATGTTAGATTTCCAATCTTCTATATAATTCATCATTGAAATTATTGGAAAAAAAATGAAAACATGATTTGGAAATAGAAATCTCAATCCAATATAAATAAAGTTAATAAAATTTGAGTTCGAATAGTTGTTATAAAATTGATAATTTAAATCGCATATAAAATTTAAATATAAAAATATTAAAAATTTATATGAAATTTAACCTAATGTGTAAACTATATTGGTTTTGAACTTACCCACAAACAAATACTAATTAATACGATTAATATAATAAATTTTACAAATTACAAGTAATTGTCTCATTTGAAGTTACGATGTTCTATGATAAAATAAATGGCAAACCCTCTCGTAAATAACTGTACAAATGACTAATAAATAGCAAAATGGATGGATGAAAAGCAAGATAAATTGTAGCTAAATTGAAGATTGTTTTGTTTGTCCGCTTATAAAGACATTAACAAGTTCCCACGCATTACTTTGTTCTTTGCACGTTTCCTTCTTTTTGGGCTAATTTTATTTTCATTGATTATATGTTACACATTCCAATATTATTAAGGTCTAAATCACACTACACATTTTTTATTTGGACGTTTCTATTACCTAATATTTTATTTGGACGTTTCTATCACCTAATATTTTGAGATGCCTCCTAATCAATTAATGGGTCATTTGCATAATGGGACATTTCTTTTTTTCTTTCTTAAGGCTTTCAATTACGAGTTACATAGTTAACCCAAAAAAATAATGAATATCTAGTAGCACGTATAAGCATCATCTATTTGGTAATTTTCATAGGAAAAACTCAAATTTTAAATTTTTTCAAATAAAATTAAAGTAATATTTTGAAAATCAATTTGATCAAATTGCTTACATGAATTCAATAAATAAATTATATCATTGATCAATTTGTGTAAATTTCAAAGAAAATTTGAAATTTATTTTTAAAATTATGCATGTAAAAATTACTAAAATCTTAAATGTTAAATTATTTTGATTGATATATAACGGAGATAAATCGATTGATCTAATCAATGATTAATTAGTAAATTGATTCATTCAATATTCTAATTTTAGAAATATTAGAAAATGAGTGTGTGTGTGTGTATATATATATATATATATGAATTATCATGTAAGATGAACTATAGTATATAATAAATGTTTAATGTGAGAATCATGAGAAGGTACTGGGTAGGAGGCCCATCAAATGGCAAAAAGAAATTAATAAGAAGCGGGAAAGGAGAAGTTTCGTTGGCTCACTCACTCAATCTTGATGGGTCCCATTGTTCCATGTTGTTTGTTGGCAAATGGCGGGGTAAACAAAACGACGAGTTTTGTCCACGATTCCCGCATTTAGATAAGCAAAACCAGGATAGCGTTAGCCACCCACACTACCACATAGGATTATATTATATGGGATAATCCATTGCATCATATATTTAATTTCATGCTTATTAAAATCCTACAAATCACTAATCACCATTCACCTAATCCCATCATCACGTGACAAATGCAAATAATTGTGGTGTGTTTCCTATATCTTTGGTTAAAACTTTTAGTGTGCCGATTACATGGAATAGTTTGCAATAGAAAAATATTTCTGTAATTATCAAAAGATTGAAAAAATTATAAATGATGGGTCTTTTATTTATTTTATTTTTTTTTTTAAGTATTGGGGAGGGGATCATTTAAAATATAAATGATCGTTATTCTTTATCAAATAACCATTCTTGCACAAGTTTTAATATAGCCTCTTTTGTATTTCACTCATATTTGCTATCATAAAACCAATATAAGAAGGTTCAAATTAATTATGTGAGATTAATATGACATAATATTGCGATTCATGATTTTTGTAAATTAAAAAATTGAAGAATATAATATGCATGAAAGAAGATTGTATGATTTGTTCTTTATTGCAAGCTTGCTAAATGAGGGTCAATAAACAAGTTTTAGAAGATGGATTACAAGTTGTCATGCAGCTGGAGTTACAAAGTTTCTGCTGTTAATGGTGATGTCACTATAGTAGGTGTTGATAAAGGTGGTATCGATGCATATACATGTTAAAATCATCCTTATTCTCTCTAAAATTAAAATTGAGAGTAAAGGGACCATCTTGAGTTTGGTGACAAATTTGTCAAATTATTTTGTTAAATGAGTTTTGAAAAAATGTTGGCTCTCTTCCATATTAAAAACATATTAAAAGGAATACAGTCGAAGGGGTCGTGGAGAAGATGATGATGTGCAACAATCATTTTCAATATGTTTTATTCTTTTATGAAATACGATAATATGGGTAATTTTGAATCTTACTTTAATTGTCAAAACGAAGAATTAGGGCTAAAAAATGGGAAATGCCCATAACTATAAAGGTTCATATGTAGTATATGCTAAAGCTTAATATTCAAATTTAATATTAGAGGGATAATTAATAATTCATCTCTTATTTTGTTATGAGATGAAAGATGTTCCTAAAAAAGGTAATAATTTATTACTAAATGTATACTATTTTTTTTTTATTCAATCTACATTGGAGTAGTTATTCAAGAATAATAGAAATGAAAACTGTGAAATAAATTGCATGTGATGCAATAAAGATTACGATGTATAAATTGGCTGAATAGATGTATAACATAGACAAGGTCAACACATCACAATAAGATGAATAAAACTCTCTGCTGTCGTTAATATTGAGTAGGATCATCAAATGGGATGACGTCAAAAGTATTGAGTTTGAAATTGGGCTCTAATGGAGTTGGTGTAATTTTATTATCAATGATATTTGCACGAAAGAGTAAATCAAAAACAGATTTTGCTTCGCCGAGATGATATCGATTAGAGGTAGAAGAAACAAATAAACTAAGAAAATAGCTAAGGAACTCTAAACATTTCATTTTAAAACGTTGACCGAAGTAAATTTGTAAATCTAGATATTAAATTTTATATCATCTCCAATCCATTTGAATAAGTTTTGATTTTATAATTTCATTTGCAATTCACAACTGTCTCATCTGGTGGAAGATCAATCCAAATCTCAAGTATAGAGTTTTATCAAAAGCACACGGTTTCTTCTTCTATTATATGTTGTCATAAGAGATTAGAACATGGCTTGTGATAAGAAAAAGGATCATAAAAATTTTAGATAGCTGGGAAATAATTTTAATCATAAATATTTGGGAATTTTTTCTACCTTTTCAAACTAATGGTGAAGATTCCAGTTCACAAATTATTTGCTCAAAATTTTAAAATTCATCTAAAGGGTACTGTACTAATGCTAAAAATTTTAAAATTCATCTAAGTTCACAGGAGATGAGATAGATCTAGGTCTAGATCTCAATTGTAGATTTCCTCGAGAGCACATATTTCTTCTTTTATTGCTTGTTGTCATAAGGGGTTAAAACTTACCTTGTGATAAGAATGAGATCCATGAAAATTTTAGATAATTGAGAAACAATGATAACTATTAAGATAATTAGGGGATTTTCTTATCCTTTTCGACTGTCAAGGAATTGAAATATCTTCAAAATCTATGCTATCAGTTGATAGTGAGGATTCTAATTCATGAGTCAATTGTTTAGAAATTTGAAATTATTTAAAGGATGATTTTATGGTACTAATTCATTTAGAGAGTCATCTTGTAGCACCACTGTTGAACATGAGAAACATCTAAGAAATGATCATGAATTATACTAGAAAATAAAAATTGATAAATTTATGAAATACACAGGTAATTGGAGGAAGACATATTATTAAATTTGAAAATTTTCAAAAATATTTTGTATTATCAAATTATGACATAATGAAGCATATAAGTTCTTTTTGAGAAAAAAAAAATTCAATAACGATACTATTTATATTTTATTCCATACATAAGAAAACAACAAAAACAAGCACCATTAACATTTGATTTTAACTCTATCCATAATTTTAATATAAAATAATACTTTTCACAATATTGGCTTAAGTAAAGGTATAAAAAAATTAAAAGAAAAAACTCAAATCATCTTTAATTCTAATATTTATGTATGAGCGATTTTTCTTTTAAAACAATGTATAGATGATTATTCAAATATAGAAATAAATGTTATGCATACATAAAATGAAAATTGTTGTTATTAATAAAAGTTCAATTGTAACTTCAAGGATTTATTCAAATGGCTAAATGAGTTTGTTCATTTTTTCTTTTAATCTATATGGACTCCATTTTTAAGGTCAAAGATGTGCTATTCAAATCACTTTTAATTTTAATTGATTTATAAGTTGGTCTAAATATATCTTGATTCCATAAACCACAAAAATATCAATAAATAAAAATCAAAATTTAGTAATTTAACATAGCATATTTAATATAGACGTAATGATTAATGTCATATATGGGTTACTTAACATCTTTCAATAGTCTCTCAGTTTTTATAATAGGAAAACTCAAATATAAAATATTTCAAAGAAAAATGTTAAATTTTTACGGCTAGAATATCCATTGAGAACCTTGACAAAACTTCTTTTGTTAACGAATCTCAACATTGATGATCTACAAGATGTGGATATCTCTATTTGTGCCAATTTAATATAACACAATAATTTCAAGTGAAGATGAGGATGAAGCCTCGGCGGGAAAGGCAGGCATGTGAGTGGGAGATTAGTAAGAAGCACGTTTTTCAACGGACAAAGGCATGCATCTTTTTTAGTTGGCCTTCCATATTGTCTTTTACCATGGAAGGAAAGGAAATATCAACGTGGAACCTACTCAATGCTAGAAATTTTTTTTAAGAAAGTTTTTTCATGGTATGTTACTTTACCTACCTAAATTTAAAAAATTATATATTTTTTTAGTTGATTCACATTAAAATCATTTCAGAGTTATAACTTCATGAAAATTTAATTCTGACTCAATTTAATTTAAAAGAAAGTATTAACTATGAGTATTTCATTTGGTGAATAGTTATTAAATAAATATACAAGTGACTTTCTTACTTTAAATTGTATATTTAATCTTATATCAACATCATAAAAATAAAGTGACAAATGAACATTAAGGATGATGATAATCCTTAACACGTGTAATACAAGAGAGAAACATCTAATAAAAGAAGGAAGAAGAGTGGACAAAAGTTGTCCTGTTCTTAGAGTATTTTTTGCCCATCATAATTTGTGGAGATGCCATTATGTGATAGGCTGCTTTTTTTAAAAAAAAAAAAATGGGAGGTGGGCATGTACCTGTCTATCGATGTATGTGGTTAGATGAGAAGGTAGCTAGCTAGTGGGTGCTTTTCTTGCAAGTGATTCACAATATGTGCATTTGGATCACCACCTAAACAGGTTGTGGGGTGGTGCGGAAAGGTCCAATACAGGACTTGGTAGATAGGCAAAGACAAGAATCATTTGGCTACTTTCTTGGGTCGTTGGTTGAATTGTCTTGTGCAATTAAGTAATGGTTCTGGACCTTTCTTTCAAAGGCCAAAACAAAGAAGGGGTCAAGTTTGCAATATATACGGATGGAGGAAGATTCTGGCCTATAGCAATTGATTTCATTAGCTTTGGATGCAAGTGGTTAAACTGAGATGATTTAAACTTGCAAAAGCGTTCATAGTCAACGGGAGAGAATGGCGTGATTTGGTCAATAATGGAGTATCTATAAAGGATGAGCATTTTAGGATTGCGAGTTATTGGGATAGGAAAAGGAGATGATGACATGAAGCTTCTTAGTAATATTAAAATTGCAAGAGTTCTTGTTCATAAGTTGATGTAAAAACAACGTTGCCTTTCAAGGCCCAAATGGGAATGGGCAAAATATTACGCAAATTATATTATAGACCTAAATTTACACTATTTTATGAACTTAAATTTATAAATACATTTAATTTTTAATTACATATATATTAGTATTAAAATATATATGCATTGAATTTATGTACATTAATATTAAATTGTATATATATTGAAATATATATACATTAATCTTTAATTATATATACATTAATCTTTAACTATATGTGCATTCAAATTTTGGTATATAAAAATTAAAACAAGAAGATAGGGAAGAGAATGAGTAGAAAGTAGACACAAGATTTATAGTGGTTCGGGTATAATTGACCCTATATCAACTCTTCAATTCTCAGCAATTAGGTATTTCACTATCTACCAATGGTATTTTCAAATTCACATCAAACTTTTACACTTGTGTTTTGAAGGCTCACACAACAACCTTTACATTTGTGTTTTTGAGTCTCACACAACAACCTTTATACTTGTGTTTTTACAGACTCACACAATAATCTCTCTTAGTGTTTTTACAGGCTCACACTACAACCTTTACAAATGGTGTTTATACTCACAGCAAACAATCTCTAAAAGAATAGAAAAAATTAAGTAGCAAAATTGCAAGAGTTTGGTAACAAAGTTATCAATTCTTTTGTATTTACATCTGTTTGGTGAGGTATTTAGAGCTTATACCCACCAAAGAGACGTTGCAATAAAACTAGTATAAAATTTTCAAGATATACTAGACAGATTTTTCATTAATTGTTTGTCAGGCTGAAGTCGCAGTCGCAGTCGCAGTCGCTATTGCTTATTCGCGGTTGCGAATTTCAAATTTTCATACGACATCCAAAACTTACGAAGGAAAATCTCATTTTGTGTTTAACGGCTAGTCCACGTGTCTTCTTGTCATTGGTTTACCAATAAAATATAATCGTTGTGTTTTTTCTGCTAACAAAAGCAACGGTATCGAATTTCTTTGTGTAGGCCACGACTCAAGATGCGAATTCACCTGTCAGAAATTGCATCTTCCACTTCATGAATCGCAGTTGCTACCAACAAGTTACCTTCGCGATTTTTGACTTCCAACGGTCACCTGAGACATTTGTCAAGTTTTGGTTTGTGGACTTGTTTCTCTCTTGAGACTTTTTGAAAATCGATGTCGCGACTATGACGCTACATAGACTACAAATCATTCTGTCACTTTTGGACGACTTCTTTTGGGTGAGTCGAGGTTGAGAATGGTTTCGTGATTTCGCCTATCTGATTTCTAGCTTCACATAGATCGCGGTCGCGATTTAGAAGTCAACTTGGAGTTTAAGAGCTCCATCCAACTTCACTTGAAAATCCTACTAATTTCTGCAAAATAATATTTAAATAAATCATTAATAATGATCAATCTCTTTCATCAAGATCAAAAGAGTTTTTAGACTTAAATTAACCCTCTTAGTCCAACAGAAGCGTATACATATATATTGCCTCTCAAGGCCCAAATGGAAATGGGTTCATCTCTCTCCTTCCTCTCTCTTAAATTAAAGCTATTTTATTATTATATTTTTTTTTCATTTTGAATTGCTTTCTGCTTGTTCATACTTAAGCAGAGCAGCACAAGGTAAGATGAGAAATTAAAACCATTTCTAGGTGAAATAGAGAAAATCCCATTAAATAGTTAAAAAGGTAATTTAGTCGAAACCTATGAATGGTTTTATGTTGGTTGTAGCAACAGCAACATCCATAAAATAAAATAGAATGGTAAAGTATACGTATAGTCTTTCTGTTAAAATTTTAAATTAAAAATATAGTTTATTAATTATTTATAATATTTTTATTTAGAATAAAAATTATTAAAATAATAACACACATATTAATGAAAATTATTATTAAATATTTAAAATATTTTATTTATATATAATATCATATAAAGTATTATAATGTTCATTATAATATAATTATATCAAGCGCTTGAAAACATTATATCATTTTCTGATAAAATGTGAAATTAATAATATTTTAAATGGATTTTATTTTTATATGAATGCAAATATACATTATATTCGTATTTTTTAAATGCATGCAAATTGCAATAATTTCCCATCTTTAAATATCAACTTATAATATCGGATCTAATCTCGAGTGGAACATGAAATAACCAAAGCATCCTGGTCTAGATCCCTCCTTTTGTATAAAAAAATATCAACAATAATAACGACCAAGCATAATGATGACTATGTACAACAAAGAAAAGGTAATGGTCACTTCCTAAAACCATCGATCCATCAATATTTATTAGTTTGTAACCTTCAATTTTTGGACTAATTTACCAAACATGTAAGGTTTAGTGTTTGAATTCTCGACTAAGACTTTCAGTGTTTTTATAAACAAATCAAATCAATTTGATTGAGGATAAAAGTTTAATTAACTAAAAAATCAAGTAAAATTGATTAAAACTGAGAATTAGATTAAACTGATTCAATATAAAATTATGTCATTTTGTGAAAATTAAAATTTTTTAAAAAATATATTTTTTTCTCTAAATTTAAATATTAAATTTTTTATTACTTTATCATATATGTATTTTCTCTAATTTTAAATTTTTTAAGTATCAATCACATATATTTTTCAAAAGAATTAAATTTTTTAAATATAATTTATTGAATTAAACTGATTAAATCAATTGAATCAAAAACTGATAAACTAATTGATTCTATCGTGATCTAATTTTAAAAACATTAGTAGTTTCACACAAAATCAAATTTAACTTTAATTGGTAAAAAAGTTTGGCAAAAATTTATTTACATTGATTCTAAAACAGAAATTTATATATCTAATAAATAATTGAATGACAACTTTTATTAATTAATATTACAAAAATATATTTAATTTCTTTAAGAATATTCTAAACTCCATATAAATGATTAATTTTTTTATTTAAACTAGGAGGTAAATTATACATGGTGCTCATAAAACTTATAAAACGCAGGATGTTTATACACTAGGGTTAATTTTCCATGCATGATGGTCACGACATTAATTTCCAGGGTTTGTATTCTGTCCACCACTTTGGACTGAGGACCACAAGTCATTGAAGAAGTAGGACCTAAAACAGTCCGCAATCAAATAAATGAAAGGGTTTTGTGCTATGGCCTATAGTCTTCAAGTGGCTATGGACTTGGCCACGATAAATATTCACCTGTCAAACACAAAATTTCCTTTGCTACCCCAAATAAATGCCATCATTTGGCCTCTTCTCTTATCTCCTCAAGATGAGGTGAATATCTATCATTTGGATTTCTTGTGCTTTTTTGGCCCTTCACTTAGATATCCAATGGATAACAGTAACCCTCTTCACATACATATGCATCTTATGTTATGTTATGTTATATTCTGCGCAATTTTTGTCCAAATAAAAATAAAAATCTTTTGTGTTCATTCACACTCACTTTTTGCATATATATGATTGTCTCTTGTCCTGTTTCTTTCTCGTCTCTGTACCTTTTTCTTTCCTTCTTTTGGTGCTCTTCTCCTTTTGTCCATTTCTCCACAATCAGTAAAGCCAAAAAAAAAAAAAAAAGAAGAATGCATCATACCAACCACCAGCAGCATCTCCTTCCTTGTTTTGATTGCCACCCGCATAGCTACATTAGGATGGTATGTTTAATTAATTATAACCCTTTTCCTTACACAGTACACCCTATTTCCTGCCTTCAAATGATCTACAAATAGTTACATTATGATCATTTGTGGTTTTTGCATGGATATATATGTATAAATGCGTATATCAGGTTCACCATCTTATAGAGAGGTGCTTGCTTCTTCACATGAGCAGAGACCAATGCGTTAAGGCACTAGCACAGCATGCCAGCATTCAGCCACTTGTTACACTTACTGGTAATTAATTATCACCTCTCCTTCTATATGATGTGTTATGTATATGGTTCTGTTACATTAGAACTTAATTATATATATGATTGCTGCAGTATGGAGAGAACTACAGAAAGAAAATAAGGACTTCTTTCAAGCATATTTTTGTTCTATTTCTTGCAGAACTTCCCTAAGTAAGACCCTATAAAACTTTACATATTTGTTATAGTACAAGTGCATTCCTACAACATTTTCTTTTAACGTATAGAATTACAAACTGGGCTGTATATATATATATATATATATATATGTTTAAATTTTCTCTATTCTTCCAGATAGGTATGCAAAAAGGGTGCCTGCATTGGCAAGAAGGAAACAGTGGAAGTAGATTATAGTATATATTGGCAATACTGGATGATGAAGGTGTGGTTATTGATTAGCATGCTAGGATTTTAGGTTACTGATGATTTAATGAAAGGTGATTGAATTAGACTTTATAAATTATTAGGTTGTGGTTGAAGATTGTTATATACTGATAGGGAGACTTTACAATATGTATTTTTATATATAATATGAGAGTTGTCTATACACTATAAATTCCTCCAAGTGTAGCTACATATATCATTTGGTAAACCACTACTAATTACTGCTAACTCATGACTAGGTAGCTCATTTTTAGATGGTTTTTTTCTTTTTTAAAATCCATTAAAGCTATTGAGTTGTCTATGTTATTAATTAGGAATCAATTTCCAATTTCAGGATAATTAGCCTGTGATTAATTAATATAATATGCACTTAACCTCAATCATGATCCTGTTCTTAAATTCATATTAATCCTGAATTAACAAAAAGACAGCTTTATTTACATACCTAGATAAATTTAGAGATAGCTAGCAGGATATCAAATGAGAAGTTGTCCTTGAGAACAGAATACACATGCTAAATATTTATCAAGCATCAAGCACATTGAAAACTCAAGTTTCTTATAGTCATCAGTCTTTCACAACTTGCAGCACTACTACAGTGAAAACCTCATTCCCAAGAGCATCTAACCCTTTAAAGGACATATGCATCAGAAACCAACCCTAACCGTAAAAGTGGAAAACAGTTTTCTTCTTCTGGCAGTTTATATTATAAGCCTTCTTCTTCTTACTCACCCAAAAGGTATCCTTGTCCATACGGAATGCCTTGGTGCCTTTCTTTCATGGAAACCTTTGCCTTCAATGTTGACCTGAAACTTTTCATAACAGAAAGTCATGCATCTACTTCAGTGGCATATATTACTACAAACATATAGAGTTAAAACAGCTTCTAC
>CATIWR010413367.1:0-22948 GCA_949677035.1 Omphalea diandra
GTCACGACAAAAACAAAGCTATTGCATTTGCACTTGCATAGTTAATTGTTATACTTGCAATGTATCTTAATGATATTTGATTATGGATTATGCCATGAGAATTTGATTATTATTTTTATTCACTGAGTCGCGACTCACCAAATTGCAAAATTTTTTTTAGATACTGAAGAATAGGAATTGGACACTTTCGTGCTTTCAGTTTTACATTGAGACATATGGACCATAGGTCGTTGGCTGAATCCAAACTCTCTCTCCTCGTGTCATAAACATATATGTACATCAAGTAAATGTTTGATTGTGTGTAGGATGAATAAAACCTTTATGCATATGTATTTTGAACATGAATGATATGAGTTATGTAAATGAAAATGGTCGTTACATTTATTGGTATCAGAGCTAAAATGAATTGGTCTTTACATTCTTTCTCTATCATTTTCTGGACCTTGCATTATTGGTTCACCAGTTCTATGTTGTGGTTTCTCATGAGGTATGTGTTGTGCATGAGAATGGGTAAGAGATCTAACTCTATCAGCAAGTTGATCTTTTGATGGTTGGTATGATATTTCTATGGAATGCAAATCAACTGACTCCTCTCTCCTTGGTAAGTCATGGATACTACAATGACTACCCTGTACTAGTGCCCTATAAACATATAAGACTATGTTATATGATAATGTATAACAGTGCACAAGCCATGTCTTATTCATATGTATATCCCTAAGGAACTTATCCCTACATTGAAACCAAAAACTATAACACCTATTTACATTTATTAAGTATGACATTCATGTCCAAAATTCATATGTATAAAGTTAACTCATCTTTTATACATAGTCCAATAGGTATTTAAGGTGCACATATGTTAATCCATTTACATTTAGAAACCATTAACTTATTCCTAGCTAGGTATATATACATAACACAAAGAGAGAAAGTGTGGAAATTCAATTGATAACCTATGCTCTATGTGTCTATATGCAAATCTTTATGCTCTAAAGTAGCCAAACTTTTTACTTCCCTATCTAAAAAAAATATGATTTGGTGAGTTGTGACTTGATAAATGAAAACAATAATAAGATTTTAATGACAATCAATGATCAACCATTAAAAATACATTATAGTACAAGTATTAACCTATGCAAGAGCAAATGTAATAGAATATTTGATTTTGTCATGACCTTGCAAGGCAAACACTTCTCCTAAGAATTCATGTGAATAAAGTGACATTAGCTTTTGTAAGACAACATAAAATGTGATTCATTTGATTAATAACATGTTCCACAATAGGATAAATTGGTCCCTTTTCTAAATGATTTGCAAGTATTTGAGTTCCACATGTAAGTGTTCATTCACAATGGCATACCAAGTAATCATTAAGATTATATAATTCTCACTTGTTATGTATTCACATGTAAAATTTCACAATTCAATCACATATATACATAATAGAACCCAATCATGGCTTTTTCTCACCTTTGATGTAACTAACCTTTATGGTAGCTTTAAACATCTCTTTTGGGCTTCCTTAATGTGTTGAGATCCTAACATTTGATACATAAAATGATTATAAATATTTCAAAATAAGTTTAAATGCTTGATATGCATCCATGGTCATGTTTTATGCAAGTAGACCTAGTACTTATGTTTGTTATTCATGTAGTGTAGCTTGAGCATGCTACACTTTTACTGTAATAACTTTGTTATATTCATCCAAATGACTTTATTCTTTTTTTTAAATAAATTAAACACGTAAGGATATAACATAATCAAAATTCAAGTGAATATGAGGCATATAAAAAATATGGTAAATTTTTAAATTTTGCCCTATTTCAATGTGACCACAATATGATCAAGTCTTACAATCTTAGCCATATCTCCAATAATACAAATCAAATTGAAAAATTGATTTTCCAATAATTAAACAACACATAAAGGAATATTTTTTCATGTTTTACACATTGTCTAATTCAGTATATAATGTCATCAAAATAAATGATCAATCTTAGGCTAAGCAATTTTCAACAAGTTGAGAACCAGTCATGATGAAGGAGCAATATCTCCTCACCCATAATATATGTGGCAAAACTATTTTACAAGAATCTAAATGAGACAAAATTTACAACTTTAATACTTTCACATCACCTAATTCCTATTCTATGGCCATCAAATTCTATGTAAATAGAATCAATATGTTAAGCAAGTTTCATTAGGTTCAAGATCAGTCACAATCAAGAAGGAATATCTCTTTCTAGACAATGAAATAAGCAAAACTGTTTCATTGGAATTAGAGACGATATAATCCTAAAAATTTTATGTTTTTCACTTTGTCAAAGACAACACATAAGCTCATCAAAACATGTGAAAACAACCAGACTAAAGAGGTTTTGATAGGTTGTGAACTAGTTCCGATGAAGGAGCCATAACACTTCACACACACCATATTAAGCAAAAATATTTTGCATAAACTAATATGAGGCCTAAATATTTAACTTTCATATTTTCCACTTTCCCTAATTCCTCTTTTAGGTTTATGAAATTATGGGTGAAGCCATTTGCTCTAACAACAAAACAAACACAATAAGCTCTTGTGTCTCTTAAGCATCAACTTTCATACATGGGCTCTACCTATAATTACTCCATAATTTTTACAAATCATGCATGTCTAGCATGTTATGATAAATTAATTTCATATGGAAAGGAGATAAAATCCCTTATCCCTTTTGTCAAAACTAGAAAAGCTTAGGGTTCCTTCCTAATTAACTCACTTATACTTCCTCTTCTTATTTCTTTCTTTCTTTCTAAGCTCTCTTTCTTTTACTACACCCTTTATATTTTTTCCTTTCTAATTTGCTCTTAAAGGAAGAGAAATTTAATTTATATACCAACTCTAATAGGACAAAATCATGGTGACTTACTACCATTGATTAGAAGTTTAATTTTCCTCTTTTCGTATCTCTTCTTCACTCCTTCATCACCTCCATCCATCTACTAATCACCATATACAACTTATACATTTAAATAAGCTCTAAAATACCATTAGTTATGATATTATAATGTGCACACAACATATGATAATTTGTCATGTAACTATGCAAACATCACAATTATGTTTAAGTGCCCTAAATGTAATGGTGCAAGTGTCATCGACATGCTTATCAAATGCACATGTCTAAATGATCATTGATGCAATGCATATGTTTATGTAGGATTGCAAATCATTTATCTAATAGGTGTATTCATATGAGGATGGTAATGAATAATGATAGGGATGTTACATTAACCATGAGTAATTAGGCTTACTACGGGTTCTGGAGTCCTCAAGTGTTCTCGTTCCCTAGTGGCAACATGGCCTGGAATCTGGCTCATGATAGTTATGGCTATTAGTTGTCTTAGATTTATGAACATCTCTCCCTTATCTAATAAGGAACTCACTTTTCAATTCCTCAATCATTTATATTTTGAAATTATCAACATAAGCACCTTTGAGATTAGCTCCATTGATTTCCAATTAGGCGAGAATGAGTATCATCTTGGTTTAGACACCATTGATAGAATTTTTTGCTGGCCAAATGATGGAGCCAACTTTACTGCTACTTCTTTTGATCAAGCCAAAGCTTAGAGATATTTTAGGGATAAGAAATAATACAAGTCTCAAATGAGTTAAATTATCAAAGTCCCTACCTTTGCTTTGAAATTCCTTCATCATTTTATGCCTTATTTGATTACAGGATAGGGTGATATTGATGGTAATGTGAATCATAACAAACTTTTTCTTTTTATAGGGTATGCATAGTTCGCTTTTGCATCCCAAAACATTTAGCATGCATGGCCAATCACAAAACTAGATGCATATATGTGGGGGGATTTATGACTTTTATAGCCTAACACTTAGGGATCTTTGATTATAATAACCATCATCTCACAATCGGTAAAGGGTATAATTAAGTGTCTCATGATACTATGCTTTGGATGGGTTTGACAAAAACAAAGGGGATGAGCAATAAATTGAAGGATATAGAAGATGAAGATGACAATGCGGATAAGGAAAAGATGGCAAGGTGAATGCTCCACAAGGTAATGTGTAAGGCCCAAAACATTGTTCTTAGGGGTCTCTCATAAATGGGGACTATTTCCTCTTGAGTTATAAAAATGAGGTGGCTAAATTTGATGAAATAATGATGAATTTAATGATATAATTATGGCTAGTTATAATATAATATGTAACGACCATTTTCATTTACAAATCATGGCATTCATGTCCAAAAATACATATGCATAAAGGTTTATTCATCATACATACACAATCCAACAATGTATTTGATGTAAGTATATATTAACTAATGATAAAGGCTAGTGACCATAAACAAGTTCCTATCTAGATATATGTATATGACACAAGGAGAGAGATAGTTGGAATTCAATCGATGACCTATAGTCCATGTGTCTCTATGCAAAACTCCATGCACCAAAATATCCAAACCCTATGCTTCAGTATCTGAAAAACATAGTTGCAATTTGGTGAGTCATGAGTCAATAAATAAAAATAATAATCAGATTCAAATGGCACCATCAACACTAGAATATCATTAGAATACATTACAAGTATAATGATTGACTATGCAAGTGCAAGTGCAATGATTGATTTTTGTCGTGACCTTGCAACACAAACATTGCTCCTGTGAATTCATGTGATTCAAGTGACATTTGCTTCCTCAAAGTTTTAAGATCCTAATATTTGAAACATACATGGTTATAAGTATGACAAATGTTTATGAAGGCTTGGTATGCAACTATGCCATGATCAATACAAGTGGACCTACTGTTTATACATATTTTCCTTATATGGCAGCTTGTGCTTATTACACTCTCACAGCAATAACACTAGATACACTTATCTAATTGACTTGATTCCTTTTTTTTTTTAAATAAACTAGACACATAATGATACAACATATTCAAATTTCTAGCCAATATAAGACACATAGAAAATGTGGTGAATTTTTGAATTTTTCCCTGTTTCAATGTCATCTCAATCTGAGTAGATCTTACATTCTTAGATATTTCCCAAATTTTACAAATCAAACTGCAAAATTGATTTACTACAAATTACAAAACACATAAAGGAGTATTTTTTTTATGTTTTGTTTTTTGCCTAATTCAGTCTATCACCAAAATAAATGACCGATCTCAAGGTGAGCAAGGTTTCAATATTATGACAATCAGTGATGATGAAGGGGAAATATCTCAACAACCACGATAAATTTGGCAATAATATTTTACAGGCATGTAGATAATACATAAATATACAAATTTTAACACATTACCCAATTCTAAATCTATGGCCATCAAATCCTTAGAAAATAGAATTATAAGACTGATGAGGTTTCATCCGGGTACAGGGTCAGTGACAATCAATGAGCCATATCTCTTTCGACACAACAAATCAATCAAAACTAATTTACAGGTATTTATGTGGGATATAAATCTATAAATTTTATGTTTTACACTTTGTGAAAATCAAGACATAAAGTCATCAAAATATATGAAAACAAAAAAATTGAGGTGGCTTTGGTTTACTGTGAACCAGCTCTAATCAAGGAGCCATATCTCCTCACAAATACCAAATTAAGTAAAAATGTTTTACATGCATTTAGATAGGGCATAAAACTACAAATTTCATATTTTTCACTTTCCCTAATTCCTCTTCTAGGGTTATGAAAATGTGGGTACAATATTCTGCTCTAACAACAAAACCAACACAATAAGCTCTTATTTCTCTTGAATTTCAAATTCCATACATGAGTTGTACCTCAAATACTCCATAATTCTTACTAACCATGCATGATTAACATATCATGATGGATTAATTTCATGTGGGAATAACATAAATTAACTTACCTATTTTCCCAGAACTAGAAAAGCTTAGGAATCCCTCTTATGCAGCTCAATCTTCTCCCTTTCCTACTTGTTCATCTTATTTCTTTCTTTCTTCCTTAGCTCTCTTTTTCTTCTACTGCACCTCACATTTAACCTCTCTATTTTGATCCTATAGGCTAAAACATTCCACTTGTAAACCTATTATAACAAGAAAAAATCATGGTGTTTCATTTCCATTGGTTGGAAGTTCACTTTTCGCCTTTTAATCCCTCTTCTTCACTCCTTCATCACCTTCATCCATCTCTTAATCCCTATATGCTCCTTATACTTTTAAATAAGCTCTAAAACACCATTATCTATGATACTATAACATGCACACAATATAAGATAATTGTCCATGCAACTATACAAACATTACATATATGTTCAAGTGTCCCAAATGCAATGGTGCAAGTGTCATAATCATGCTTATCCAATTCACATATCTAAATGATCATTTTTCCAATGCATATGTTCATGTGGGATTTAAAATCATTTATGTAATGAATATGTTCATAAGATAATGTCAATGAAAGTGGATAAGGATGTTACATTTTTTCCCCTCTTATAAAGAATTTCATCCTCAAAATTTAATACATGTAAACAAATGTGGATATTGTCATTTCATGTTCTCTTTAGTTTCCCATGTAGCCTCTTCTTGTGAGTGGTTTCTCCACAACACCTTAGCTAAAGGGATTTCTCAATTTTGTAACTATTTTGTCTTATAACCAATAATTTCCACTAGTTCTTCAATGTAACTTATATCATATGCAATTATTATTGTTGGATCCTTAAGGATATGTGTAGGATTAGACTGATAATTTCTTAGCATACTCACATGAAATATGTCATGAATCTGAGTCATCTCTAGTGGTAGTGATAGCCTGTAAGCCAAGAACCGATTCTTTTTAGGATCTCATAGGGTCATATGTATCGAGGACTCACTTTCCTCTTCTTACCAAATCGAATTATTCCTTTCCATGGTGAAACTCGAAGGAACACTTTGTCTCCCACCTCATATTCCATTTCTCTTTTGAGTTAGTCATCTCTTTGCAAGTTATCAACATTAGGCACACAAATACGATAACCCAACATTAAGGCATCATTTTGAATATCAAAATCCCATGCCTCCCATGTTTTACCATTTCAATCATTTTATGTAACTTTGGATCCTTGCCCTGTACTTCTTTAATTTGATCGTGCAACATTTGTCTCATTTAAAACTAGCAATCAATGCCCCATTCCTTTGAATGTTTAGTTCCATATTCATAGTTCGTAATTGAACTAAATAAGATAATGGAAATACCTGTAAATGAGCTACACTACTTCTTGATTTCCTAGTCAAAGCATCAACAACCATATATTGCCTTCCCTAGGTGACACTCAATGGTGCATTCATAATCCTTTAGCAATTCTTACCACTGCCACTGTCTCATGTTTAATTCTTTTTGGCTCATCAAATACTTCAAGCTTTTGTGATATGTAAATATCTAAAAAGCTTCTCCATAGAAGTAATGTCTCCATATTTTCAAAGCAAACACAATGGCAACAAGTCCTAGGTCATGTACTGGGTAAGATAATTCATAAGGCTTCAATTGTCTAGATGCATATGCAATTAACTTACATGCTACATTAAAACACATCCCAAACCTTGATGAGAGGCATCACTATATACTACAAATTCTTCATTACATGTAGGAATGGCTAACACTGAAGCAGATGTCAATCTATCTTTTAATTCATAAAAACTATCCTCACATGCTTTAGGAAATGCTGCATTTTTTCAAACTTAGATAAAAAAAAACAATTATAAATGACAATCCGTCAACAAATTGATGATAATATTGAGCTAGTCCTAAGAAACTTTAAACTTCTGGAGCAATCTTTAGGGTTTTCCATTTTAATATTGCTTTAATTTTGTTTGGATCCCATTTTATGCCCTTTTCGAAAAAATATATGTCCTAAAAATACCACATCATCAATCCAGAACTCGCAATTGCTTAATTTAGCAAATAGTTATTTTTCTCTCAAAATTTTCAACACAAACCTTAAATGTTGTTCATGCTCCTCTTTGCTCCTTGAATACACCAGTATGTCATTAATGAATACAATTAAAAATTTGTCTAAGTAAGGTTGGAACACTTTATTCATAAGAGCCATAAACGTAGTTGGTGCATGAGTCAAACCAAATTGGATCACAAAAAATTCATAATGCCCATACTTGGTTCGAAAAGTTGTCTTCGGTACATCTGGGTTTGAAAAATTGAGCTAATAATATCCTGATTTCATATCAATTTTAGAAAACATCCATGCTCCATGTAACTAGTCAAACAAATCATCTATCCTTGCTAAAGGATACTTGTTCTTCACAATAATCTGATTTAATTGTCTATAATCAACACATAACCTCATTGTCCCATCTTTCTTTTTAACAAATAATATTGGAGCACCCCAAGTTGATACACTAGGTCTGATGAATCCCTTTTCAAGTAGTTCCAGCAATTGGGTCTTTAATTCTCTCAATCCAATTGGAGTCATCCTATAAAGTGGGATGGATATCGATGCAGTTATTGGGACTAACTCAATTATGAATTCTATCTCCCTATTAGGTGGCAAACTAGGTAAGTCAACTAGGAAAACATCTAGAAACTCATTTACCGTGAAAATATTCTCAAGTTATTCATTTATGAACCTTGTGTCTACCACATCCATTAAATAAGCCTCACAACCACTTTTAATGATGCAGAAAGCCTTTACAGTAGAAACTATACATGCAGATATAATTTGCCTTTCCCTTAAAACACAACCCTTGTATGATTTAGAGATTCTATAACAACTTCCTTAGTACAACAATTCACTATTGCATGATTTTTGGGCAACCAGTCCATACCCAGTATGTAACATTCCCATCCACATTCATTGGCATTATCACATGAACATATTCATTGCATAAATGATTTGAAATCCCACATGAACATATGCATTGGATAAATGATCATTTAGATACATGAATTGGATAAGCATGATGATGACACATGCACCATTGCATTTGGGACACTTAAACATATATGTAATGTTTGTATAGTTGCGTGGCAAATTGTTTTATATTGTATGCATGTTATAACATCATAAATATTGGTGTTATATAGCTTATTTTAAAGTATAAGGAGCATCTAGGAATTAGGAGATGGATGGAGGTGCTTAAGGAGTGAAGAAGAGGGATTAAAAGAGGAAAGTGCACTTCCAACCATTAGGAATGCAATACCATGATTTTGTCTTGTTATAATAGGTTTACAAGTGGAATTTTTGACCCTTTAGGATCAGAATACAAAGCTTAGACATGAGGCATAACAGAAGAAAGAGAGAGCTAAGGAAGAAAGAAAGGAAAGAAGAAGAAGAAGAAGAAGAAGAAGAAGAAAAAGAATAAGAACAAGAAGAAGAAGAAGAAGGAGAGGGAGAAGAGTGAGCTGAACTAAGGAGGAAGCCTAAGGTTTTATGGTTTTGGGACAATAGGCAAGTTAATTTATCTTCTTCTCAAATGAAATTAATCCCTAATTTATCTTCTTCTCAAATGAAATTAACCCCTCATGGCATGTTAATCATGCATGGTTAGTGAGAATTATGAAGTATTTGAGGTAGAGCTCTTGGATGGAAGTTGAAATTCAAAAGAATAAGAGCTGATTGTGTTGATTTTATTGTTAGAATAGAATTTTGTACCCACGATTTCATAACACTATAAGAGTAATTAGAGAAAGTTAAAAATATGAAATTTGTAGCTTTATGACTCATCTAAATTCATATGAAACAGTTTTTCTTGATTTGGTGTGTGTGACGAGTTATGGCTCCTTCATTAGGGCTGATTCACAACCAACTGAAACCACCTCAGTCTTTCTATTTTCTTATATTTTGATGGCCTTAGCCTCTGATTTTGATAAAGTATAAAACATGAAATTTTTAGTTTTATATCCCCTCTAAACACCTGTAAAGCAGTTTGGATTGATTTGTTGTGTGGAAAGAGATATGGCTCATTGATTAGGACTGACCCTGTACCAAGATGAAACCTCACTTGTCTTTTAATTCTATTTTCCAAGAATTTGATAGCCATAAACATAAAAGTTGTATATTTATATATTATCTACATGACTATAAAATATTGTTGCCAAATTTTGTATGGTTGTTGAGATATTACCCTTTCATTATGACTGATTATCAACATATTAAAAACCTGCTCACCGTGAGATTGGTCATTTGTTTGGTGACCTTATAGACTAAATTAGAAAATGAGTAAAACATGAACAATGTTCCTTTATATGTTGTGTAACTTATGGTAAATCAGTTTTTCAATTTGATTTGTACAATTTGAGATATATCCAAGAATGTAAGACCTACTTAAACTAAGATAACATTGAAACAGAACAAAATTCAAAAATTCACTCCATTTTATGTGTGTCTTATATTGGCTTGAAATTTGAATATGTTATATCATTATGTGTTTAGTTTATTTGAAAAAAAGAATCAAGTCATTTTGATGAGTATATCTAGAAATATTTCTATGATAGTGTAGCAAGCTCAGGCTGCCATATATGGAAAAACAAGCATAAACACTAGGTCCACTTGCATGGATCATGTCATAGTTGCATACCAAGCATTCATAATCATTTTGGAATACTTATAACCATATATGTATCAAATTTTAGGATCTTAACACTTTGAGGAAGCCCTAGAGAGAACCAAAACCTACCATAAAGGTTGGTTACATCAAAAGGTAAGTAAAAATGATAACAAGATTCTAATGTGTATATGTGTGATAATTTTATGATGTGATTATGTTCTATTACATGTATATGTGATTGAATTGTTACATTTTACATGTGAATACAAGTCAAATGAAAATTATATGGTCTTAATGATTATTTGGTATACCATTGTTATGAACACTTGCATATGGAACTAAAAAGATATTGTGACTGGCTTGTCAAACACTTACAAATCATGTGGAAGATGGACTAATATGTCCCATTGGCACATGTTATGGATCAAATGGTCCACTTGTTATACATTGGCCAGCAAAATCAAATGTCATTTGAATCACATGAATTCCCGGGAGCAGTGTTTGCCTTGCAAGGTCATAACACAAAAATAAATCTATTGCACTTGCATAGTCAATTGTTATACTTGTAATATATCGTGATGATATTCTTATGTTGGTTGTGCCATAGGAATCTAACTATTATTTTTATTCATTAAGTCGTGACTCACCAAATTACAAATTTTTTTTCAAATACTGAAGCATAAAATCGAACATTATGGTGCTTAAAGTATTGCATCGAGACACATGGACCACAAGTTATCGGTTGAATTCCAACCCTCTCTCCTTATATCATGTACATACATTTAGATAGGAACTAGTTTGTAGTCACTAGCCTTAAAATTAGTTAACATATATTTATATTAAATACATGTTTGATTGTGTATACTAGCCTTAAAATTAGTTAACATATATTTATATTAAATACATGTTTGATTATGTATGTATAATGAATAAAACCTTTATGCATATGTATTTTAGACATGAATGCTATGAGTTTTGTAAATGAAAACTGTTGTTACACAGTGTCACATCAAATTCACAGAGTGGCAACAATACTAGATTAGCATTCAGCTTAATTTCATCAATGTGAATCACACAATCATGACATACCTTATCCACAATCTTCACAACTCTCAAAGAAGTATTAACACATAGATTAAAACCTAAAGGTTGATGCTTACTACACAATTGTGATGTCATGTTCAATTAAATCAATGAATGTTTGGAGTGAGAATCAATAAATGCATCAACTTCTAAATCATGGATAAAAAGTCTACTGGTGATTACTTTTAGAGTAGCAATAGTTTCTTGCCTAGTCAAGGCAAATACTCTGGCCTATGTCAGCGGTCTAAAACTCTAACCTTTTGATCTACTCATACCTTGGTCAATTGTGGTTATTCTACCTCTGCCTCTGCCATTGCCAAATGATACTCCAACTCCACTTACCTTTGAAACTTCAACTATGGACTGTAATGTAGCTCTGCCTCTGCCTCTGCCTCTTTCTAACAATCTATATCTTTTAGGGCAATCTTTAAGCATATGATCAAGAGACCTATAAAAGTAGCACCCACCAACCAATTTTTTACATTCATCAATATGTTGCCTACCATAATGTACTCATTAGGGTTATTGTTGTGTAACTTAGCCCTGACCTCTACCTGCATACAATGAAACTCCTAATCCTCTGCCTCTATAGTTACAGTAACCAGCCTTAACACTAGATTATGATGGCATATAATCTCCATGTTTACCTTTCTTTCTATTAAAATCTCCCACAAACTCAATAGGCCCTCTTTTTACTCGTTGCTCTATCCTTTCTTTTCTAATCTTTCCACCCTGATTGCAATAGCTTTTAGCTTGGTATAACTTTCAAGATTTGTAGCTTTGATCTTACTTCTAATCTCATATCTCAGTCCCTTTTCAAACTTTCAACATCTTTGTCAATAGCCACCATGAAGTATGCATAATGAAATAATTGATTAAATTTTACCTCATACTTATCTATAGTCATCTCCCCCTACTTTAGGTTTAGAAATTCCATTCTTTTATCATCTTTGTATACTTCTAGCATGTAATTATTGTTGAACTCATGAAGAAAATCATCTCATGTAAGCACTGGAGGTTGGACATCACTCCCTGGAATGGTTTCCCACTAATCATTTGCATCCCACTATAATAGCGACACTGCATAATCAAACCTTTCTTCTAGTGTGCATTTCATCAAATTCAAAACTTTCAGTGCTCTTTTTAGCCATGTCTCTGCCATTAATGGATCTGTGGTACCATTAAAGTTAATTGCACCTTATTTTTCTTAATTTGTCATATCTTCTTTCTCTTTGAATTTTTTGACCCTCGCCAATTCTTTATTATGGTTAACCATGAGATATGTGTTATGCATGAGAATGTGTAGGAGATCTAACTCTATCAGCAGGTTGATCTCTTAATGGTTGCCATGATGCTTTTATCAAATGCAAATTGGTTGGCTCATCTCTCTTTGGTGAGCCATGAGTCCTACCATGACAACCCTCTGCTAATGCCCTATAGACATATAAGACTATGTCATATGATAATGCATAATAGTGCAAAAGTCATGTCATGTTGATATACATGTCCTTATGGAACCTATCCTTACTCTAATACCAAAATCTATAATGACCATTTTCATTTATAAATTATGTCATCCATTTCAAAAAAATATTTATGTATAAAGGTTTATTCATCATACATACACAATCCAACAATGCATTTGATGTACATATAAGTTAACTAATGATAAAGGCTAATGACTATAAACAGGTTCCTATTTAGATATATGAACATGACACAATGAGAGAGAGGTTGGAATTCAGCCGACGACCTGTGGTCTATATGTCTCTATGCACCAAAGTATCCAAAGCCTATGCTTCATTATCTAAATAACATAACTGCGATTTGGTGAGTCGTGTCTCAATGAATAAAAACAATAATAAGATTTCTATGGCACCATCAATATAAGAATATCATCAGGATACAATACAAGTATAACAATTGACTATACAAGTGCAAGTGCAATAGATTGATTTTATTGTGACCTCGCAAGGCAAACACTGCTCTTGGGAATTCACGTGATTTAAGTGACATTTGATTTTTGCTAACCAATATATAACAAGTGAATCATTTGATCAATAACATGTGCCAATAGAACATATTGGTCCCTTTTCGATGTGATTTGTAAGTGTTTGATAAGCCGGTCACAACATCCTTTTAGTTCCATAAGCAAGTGTTCATTAACAATGGTATACCAAGTAATCATTAAGAGCATATAATTCTCACCTTACTTGTATTCACATAAAAAGTGTAACAATTCAATCTCATATACATGTAATAGAACATAATCATATTATAAAATTATCACACATACACATTAGAATCTAATTATGGTTTTTACTCACCTTTTGATATGATCAACCATTATGGTAGGTTTAGTTCTCTCTTTAGGGCTTCCTCAAAGTGTTGAGATCCTAACATTTGATACATACGTGGTTATAAGTATGTCAAAATGATTATGAAGGCTTGGTATACAAGTATGGCATGTTCCATGCAAGTGGACCTATTGTTTATGCATATTTTCCTTATATGGCAGCTTGAGCTTACTACTCTCTCACTGCAATAACTCTAGATATAGTTATCCAAATGACTTAATTCATTCTTTTTTTAATAAACTTGACACATAATGATACAACATATTCAAATTTCATGCCAATTTAAGACACATAGAAAATGTGGTGAATTTTTTAATTTTTCCCTCTTTCAATGTCATCTCAATCTGAGTAGATCTTATATTATTAGGTATAAGTCAAATTGTACAATTTAAATTGCAAAAGTGATTTACCATAAATTACAAAACACATAAGGGAACATTTTTTTTTTGTTTTACTCTTTGTTTAATTCCATCTATAAAGTCACCAAAACAAATGACTGATCTCAGGGTGCGCAGGTTTTCAACTCGGTGATAATCAGTCATGATAAAGGGGTAATATCTCAATAACCATGCTAAATTTGGCAAAAATATTTTACAAGAATGTATATTCAAGTTTAACACATCACAAAATTTAGAATATAGGACCATCAAATTCTTAGAAAACTGAATTATAAGACTAATGAGGTTTCATTTGGGTACAGGGTCAGTCAAAATCAATAAGCCATATCTCTTGCCACACAATAAATCAATCAAAACTGATTTACAAGTATTTAGAATGGATATGACCCTACAAATTTTTTGTTTTATACTTTATCTAAATAAACACATAAAGTCATCAAAATATATGAAAATAAAAAGACTGAGGTGATTTTGGTTGGTTGTGAACCAGCCCTAATGAAGCAACCATATCTCCTCACAAACATCAAATTAAGCAAAAATAGTTTACATGCATTTAGATGGAACTTTCATATTTTGTACTTTCCCTATTTCCTCTTCTAAGCTTATGAAACCATGGGTACAAAATTCTATTCTAAGTTGTACCTCAAATACTCCATAATTCTTACTAACCATATATGATTAATATTGTCATGAGGGATTAATTTTATATAGGCAGAAGATAAATTAACTTATCTATTTTCATAGAACCATAAAAGCATAGGATTCCTTCCTAGGTAACTCAATCTTCTCCCTCTCCTTCTTCTTCTTCTTCTTCTTATTCTTCTTCTTCTTCTTTTTCTTCTTCTTCTTTTCTTTCTTCCTTCCTTATCTCTCTCTTTCTTTTGTTGCCCCTCATGTTTAACCTCTCTATTCTTATCCTAAAGGCTGAAAAATTCCACTTGTTAACCTATTATAATAAGACAAAATCATGGTGTCTCATTTCCATTTGTTGGAAGTTCACTTTTTCCTTTTTGATCCCTCTTCTTCACTCTTTCATCACCTCCATCCATCTCTTAATCCTTATATGCTCCTTATACTTTTAAATAAGCTCTAAAACACTATTATCTATGATACTATAACATGCACACAATATAAGATAATTTTCCATGCAACAATACAAACATTACATATATGTTTAAGTGTTCCAAATGCAATGGTGCAAGTGTCATTTTCATTCTTATCCAATTGATATGTTTGAATGATCATTTATCCAATGTCTATGTTCATGTGGAATTTAAAATCTTTATGCAATGAATATGTTCATATGATAATACCAATGAATGTGGATAGGGATGTTACATGATATGAGTTAGAAAAAATGACTAAGAAATATGAAGGTGATAAATGATAAATCACAATAAAGAAGTAAGTGTAAGATGGGATGTGTAAGTAAGCATATTTAAGAAATGATGACTAATGAAAATGCATGAATGATGGAATTAGATATTTAATAATAAGGAATATGTGAATATTATATGTGGAAGAAATTTATGGTAAAGTACATGTTAAAAAGAAATGAGAATGGATGATGGAAGCTAAGGTATATGTTAAGTTAGGTGCATGATCTTCAATGGTTGCTAAGGCATGTAAAAGTCCTTGATGTATGATTAAATGGCATATTAATTAAGTGTTTTAAATGAATTTTAGGTGCCTAAAGTTTTTATTTGAAGCGTCTTGAAGGAGCGAATGAAGACTTAGTTGTATAGTTGCCCTATCCTGATGTTATAGTCTATATTTTCTTAGTGTGTGCCTAATTTGTGTGTGCCCATGTACATTTAAATGACATGATAATGATATGTTCTAGATGTATTTTATATGTCTTGAGTTGTTATTTAAAGTCTATAGAATAAAGGAACACAAGTTTTGAAGCAAAGCTTTTGAAAGATTAGAATGCTTTATTTGGGCATTTTGGTCTTTTCACACTTTTTTTTTTTTTACTTTCTTCCTAAAAATGACTCTAACTCCATTTTTCATCATTATTAATGTCTAAATGTGATTAAAGTATATTGGGTAAAAGGAAAAAAGTGTGGAAGCATAACTTTATGGATTGGAAGTAGCATTTTTGGTGAACCTTTTCTAGAATTCTCCATTTGGCCATTTTAGTCCTTTTACACTCTTCTTCTTTAACTTCAGCCTAAACATGATTTTTCCTCCATTTCTCCTCTGTTTTCAATAGTCCAAAACATAGATAAACTCTCTAAAACTTTCTTTCATCCATGGCTAACAAATGAAGGAAGGAGAATCAAGTTTACTCATCCATTTTCTTCCATCTTTCAAGTAAGTTGGTGATTTTCCTCTTATTATTTAAAGTAATTTATAATCTAAAATATTTCTTGTATATTTGTTCTATGTTTGAATAAGTGTGTTTATGGTGTTTTTAAGCTTGGTGGTGAGGGAAGAGATGAAATTTGGTGCTAGTTTGACATAAAAGTGATGTTGTCTTCAAAAGGTGTCTTAGAAGTCCTTGAAGTTTGTTAGTTGTTTCTTTTAATTTTTTTATGATTAATGGTTAATTATATGTTAATTAGTATTATAATATTTATGTTTAAGAATATAATTAAGCCTACTTAGTGTTTTTCACCTTGGTTGAACCAAAGGAAATGTTGATGTACTATATTGAAGCTCTAAAAGGAGTTGATGTTTATGAATTGATTACATGAATTATTAATGATTATTAACTTCTTAAATGTTAATTAGTATCCAAATATTCATGTTTAAGAAGAGAATTAAATCTTGAATGGTGTTTTACACCTTAGTTGAGATAAAGGAAATATTGACGTCTTAATGGGTTTTATGAAGTCCTTATGTAAATGAATTATGTTTATGAAGAGAATTGATGTTAAATTGAGTTTCATGATATTTTTTAAACACTTTAGACCTTATGTTTAGTGTTATCAGAGAATGAAGGACATGTTCTTCATTCAATTGGGGTAGGATAATACATGTAACATCCCATTCCACATTCATTGGCATTATCATCGAACATATTCATTTCATAAATGATATGAAATCTCACATAAACATATGCATAATGATAAATGTTCATTTAGATACGTGAATTGTAGAAGCACGATAATGACACTTGCATCGTTGCATTTGGGACATTTGAACATATATTTAGTGTTTGTATAGTTGCATGAAAAATTGTTTTATGTTGTGTGCTTGTTATAGCATCATAAATAATGGTGTTATGGAGCTTATTTTAAAGTATAAGGACCATCTAGGAATTAGGAGATGGATGGAGGTGTTTAAGGAGTGAAGAAGAGGGACTAAAAGAGGAAAGTGAACTTCCAACCAATAGGAATGCAACACCATGATTTTGTCTTGTTGCATTAAGCTTACAAGTGGAATTTTTGACCCTTTAGGATCAGAATTAAGGGGTTAAACGTGAGTTATAGCAAAAGAGAGAGAGACCTAGGGAAGAAAGAAAGAAAGGAACAAGAAGAAGAAGAAGAAGAAGAAGAAGAAAGAGAGGAAGAAGGGGGCTGCCTAGGAAAAAGTCTTAAGGTTTTCTAATTTTGGGACAATAGGTAACTTAATTCATCATCTTCTTAATTGAAATTAACCTCTCATGATGTGTTACTCATGCATGGTTAGTGAGAATTATGGAGTAATTTAGGTAGAGCTCTTGGATGGAAGTTGAAATTCAAGAGAACAATAGATGTTTGAATTGGATTTTGTTATTAAAGCAGGATTTTGTACCCACGATTTCATAACCCTAGAAGAGGAATTAGGGAAAGTGCAAATTATGAAATTTGTAGCTTTATATCCCATATAAATGCATATGAAACAGTTTTGATTGATTTGGTGTGTGTGAGGAGTTATGGCTCCTTCATTAGGCTGGTTCACAACCAACCGAGATGACCTCAGTCTTTCTAGTTTCTTATATTTTAATGGCCTTATGTTCTGATTTTAACAAAGTGTAAAACATGAGTAGGATTATATCCCTTATAAATACTTGTAAAGTAGTTTTGATTGATTTGTTGTGTGGAAGAGATATGGCTCATTGATTGGGACTGACTCTGTACCTTGATTAAAATCCACCTTTCTTTTAATTCTGTTTTCCAAGAATTTGATGGCCATAGATTCAGAATTTGATGATGGTCAAAACTTGAAATTATATATTTATGTATGATCTACATACTTGTGAAATATTTTTGCCAAATCAAGCATCGTTGTTGAGATATTCTCCATTCATCATGACTGTTTGTCAACATGTTGCAAACCTGCTCACCCTGAGATTGATCCTTTGCTTTGCTGACCTTATAGATTGAATTAGACAATGAGCAAAACATGAAAAATGTTCCTTTATATTCTTTGTAACTGATGGTAGATTATTATTGCAATTTTATTTGTACAATTTGAGATACACCTAAGAATGTAAGACCTACTCAGACTGAGATGACATTGCAATAGGGAAAAATTTTAAAATTCACCACATTTTTTATGTGTCTGATCAGCTTGAAATTTGAATATGTTGTATCATTATGTGTCTAGTTTGTTTGAAAAAAAGAATCAAGTCATTTGGATAGGTATATCTAGAGTTATTGTTGTGAGAATGTAGTAAGCTCAGGCTGCCATATAAGGAAAATATGCATAAACACTAGGTCCATTTGCATGAATCATGCCATAGTTGCATAACAAGCATTCATAATCAATTTGACACACTTATAACCATGTGTGTATCAAATGTTAGGATCTCAAAACTTTGAAGAAGCCCTAGAGAGAGAACCAAACCTACGATAAAGGTTAGTCACATCAAAAGGTTAGTAAAAACCATAATTAAATTCAATGTGTGTGTGTGATAATTTTATGATGTGATTATTTTCTATTACATGTATATATGGTTGAATTGTTACCTTTTACATATGAATATGAGTCAAGTGAGAATTATATGGTCTCAATGATTACTTGTTATACCATTGTTAGGAACACTTGCATATGGAACTAAAAAGACGTTGTGACTGGCTTATCAAACACATGTAAATCATGTGGAAGATGGATTAATATGTCCCATTGGCACATGTAATTAATCACGTGGAAGATGGACCAATAGGTCCCATTTGCACATGTTATTGATCAAATGAATCACTTGTTATATGCTGGCTAGCAAAATCGAATGTCACTTGAATCACATGAATTCTGGGAGCAGTGTTTGCCTTGCATGGTCACAACAAAAATCAATCTATTGCACTTGTACTTGCATAGTCAAATGTTATACTTGTAATGTATCTTGATGATATTTGATTGTTGGCTATGATATAAGAATTTGATTATTGTTTTTATTCTTTGAGTCATGACTCACCAAATCGCAATTATATTTTTCAGATACTGAAGAATAAGGATTGGACACTTTAGTACTAGAGTTTTGCATTGAGACACATGGACCATAGGTCGTCGGCTAAATTCTAATGCTCTCTCTCCTTGTGTCATGTATATAGATTTAGATAGGAATTAGTTATGGTCACTAGTTTTAACGTTAGTTAACATATATGTACATTAAATACACGTTTGATTGTGTATGTATGATGAATAAAACCTTTATGCGTATGTATTTTCGGACATGGATGCTATGAGTTTTGTAAATTAAAATGGTCATTACAGTTTTTGGTATCATAGCAGGGTTAGGTTCCATAGGGACATACATATGAACATGACATGACATTTGCACTATTATGCATTATCATATGAAATAGTCTTATATGTCTATAGGGCATTAGCGTAGGGTAGTCATGGTAGTACCCATGGCTCACCAAGAAGAGAGGAGTCAGCCAATTTGCATTCTATAGAAGCATCATGCCAACCATTAAGAGATCAACTTGCTGACAGAGTTAGATCTCCTACACATTCTCATGCCCAACACATATCTCACAGTCAATCACAACATAGAATTAGTGAACCAACAGTGCATGGTACAAAAAATTCAAATAGAGGGAAGGTATGATAAATTAAGAAAATAGGTTGTAGTTGACTTCAGTGGTACCACAGATCCATCAGTGGGAGAGACATGACTAAAAAGAACACAAAGAGTTTTGAACTTGATGAAATGCACATCGAAAGAAAAGTTTGATTATCCAATATCGCTATTACAGAGGGATGCATATGATTAGTGGAAAACCATTAAATGGAGTGATGCCCAACCTCCAGTGCTTACGTAGGATGATTTTCGTCATGAGTTCAATAACAATTACATGTCATAAGTACATAAAGATGATAAAAGAAGAGAGTTTTTGAACCTAAAGTAGGGACAGATGACTATAGTTGAATATGAGGTAAAATTCAATCAATTATCTCATTATGCGTCTTTCATGATAGCCACTAATAAAGATAAATGTCAAAAATTTAAAGAGGGATTGAGATATGAGATCAGAAGTAAGATCACATATACATATCTTGAAAGTTATACCAAACTAAAAGTTACTGCAATCGAGGTGGAAAGATTAGAAAAATAAAGGATGGAGCAACGAGTAAAAGGGCCTACGACTTTATAGGAGATTTTAACATAAAGAAAGGGAAACGTGGAGATTATCTGCGATCACAATCCAGTGCTAAGGGTGATTACTCTAGGTATAGAGAAAGAGGAATAGGACTTACATCTTATGCAGGCAAAGGTCAAGGTCAAGTTATGCAACAACGACCCTCATGTGTACATTATGGTAGGCAACATATGGATGAATGTATAAAATTAACTATGGGGTGTTACTTTTGTGGGTTTCTTGATCATATGCTTAGAGATTGTCATAAAAAATATAGAATGACAGACGGAGGCAAAGGTAGGGGCAGAGCTACATCAGAGCCCACAGTTGAAGTTTCAAAGTGTCATTTAGTAAAGGTAGAGGCAGAGGTCGAACAACAACAATTGGCCAAGGTATGAGCAGATCAGAAGGTCAAAGTTCTAGACCCCCAACATAGGCCAGAGTATTTGCCATGACTAGGCAAGAAACTATTGCTACTCCATAAGTAATCACTGGTAAACTTTTTCTCCATGATTTAGAAGTCAATGCATTAATTGGTTCTGGCTCTACACATTCATTCATTTCATTGAACATGACATCATAAGTTTGTAGTAAGCATCAACCATTAGGTTTTGGTAGATATGTTAGTACTCATTTGAGAGATGTGGTGATTGTGATTGTATGATTCACATTGATGACATTGAGTTGAATGCTGATCTATTATTGTTGCCACTACGTGAATTTGATGTGATACTAGGTGTGGATTGATTGTCCAAATATCATGCAATAATGAATTGTTTTACTAATAAAGTTGTTATGGAATCTCTAAATCACACAAGGGTTATATGTTCAAGGGGAAAGGCAAATTTTACCCACATGCCTAGTTTTTGCTATCAAGGCTTTTTGCGTGATTAAAAGTGGTTATGAGGCTTCTTTGGCACATGTGGTAGACACAAGGTTAACAAATGAATTACTTGAGAATATTTTTGTGGTGAATGAGTTTCCAGATGTGTTCCCAGCTGACTTACCGGGTTTGCCACCTGATAGGGAGATAGAATTCACTATTGAGCTAGTCCCAGGAACTGCACTGATATCCATACCACCTTATAAGATGGCTCCAGCTGAGTTTAGAGAATTAAAGACCCAATTAAAGAAACTACTTTGAAAGGGATTCATCAAACCTAGTGTGTTGCCATGGGGTGCTCCAGTATTATTTGTTAGAAAGAAAGATGGGATAATAAGACTGTGTATTAATTACAGGTAGTTAAATTGGGTCACTATGAAGAATAAATATCCTTTACTAAGGATAGATGACCTGTTTGACCAGTTACAAGGAGCACAGGTGTTTTCTAAAATTGACCTAAAATTAGGGTATTATCAGCTCAAAATTTCAAACTCATATGTACCAAAGATAGCTTTTTGAAGCAGGTATGGCCATTATGAATTTTTTGTGATGCCATTTGGTTTGACTAATGAACTAGTAGTGTTTATGGCTCTTATAAACAAAGTGCTCCAACCATACTTAGACAAATTTTTAATTATGTTCATTGATGATGTACTGGTGTATTCAATGAGTAGAGAGGAGTATGAACAACATTTAAGGATTGTGTTGCAAATTTTGAGATAAAAATAGCTATTTGCTAAATTAAACAAATGCGAGTTATGGATTGACTATATGGTATTTTTAGGACATATAGTTTATGAAAAGGGCATAGAGGTGGATCCAAACAAAATTGAAGCAATAGTAAAATGGGAAACCCTAAAGAATGTTGCAGAAGTCTGAAGTTTCTTAGGACTAGCTGAGATTATCGTCGATTTGTTGAGGGATTTTCACTTATAACTGCTTCTTTGACTAAGTTACTTTTAAAAAATGTACCATTTTAGTGGTTTAAAGCATGTTAGGAGAGTTTTGATGAATTAAATGATAGATTGACATAAGCTCCAGTGTTAGCCATTCCTATTGGTAATGGAAGATTTGTAGTATATAGTGATGCCTCTCATCAAGGTTTGGGATGTGTTATAATGCAGCATGGTAAGGTAATTGCATATGCATCTAGACAACTAAAACCTTATGAATTATCTTATCCA
>CATIWR010413381.1:0-19904 GCA_949677035.1 Omphalea diandra
CCCTAAGAAATACTTCCTAATTAGTCTCTAAAATTTTCCTAATCTATTTAGAAAAAAAGATACTCCTAAGCTAAATATAAAATAACTAAAAGATACATCAAATATCTTCCTAATTACAAAAGAAGTTTCTTACATAAATAAATAATAAAAGTTCTAATTAGTTTAGAAGAGGATTCGACCTAATGAGGAAGAAATAGGAAAATCTTCATGTTTGGTTGAATTAGGCCTTTAAAAGATGTTTAGGCCGAATACCTAATGGTCATTGGCCTCTTCATATGGTGGGCTACAATTGATTAAGTTGAAAGCTTTCTTTGAAGAGTTAAAGTTGTCATCTTCATGTAATTGGGCTTTATGCTTCCTTTGTTCTTCTTTGGCCAATCCAATATTATTGTTTGTTGCATAAATGCTCCAATTGCATCTTTGAACTTTTTGAGTCTTCCCCTTATACTTGGGTCTTAAAGTTAAAGTAGATCTTTGGGCTTACCTTGGCTATTTGCATTAGGACAAGTGCACCTAAGCCAAAATGGCTCTGGTTACACCAAATACATGACCCTCAAAAGATAGGATCAATGAAGGTTCTGAAATTAAGGTTTTTAAGTTATTTGTACAACTAAGAGGTTGGTTGTACATACTTGTACTTGGTTGTACAACCATATGCAAGTAAATAGACAACTGTTATAAAATCTGTTGGACTAGGTTGATTTAACCTAAGTCATGAACCTCTTTTGATCTTGACAATAGAGATTAATCAATTCTAATACTTTAATTAAGTATTGTTTTATAGATTATAAATTAGATTTTTTTTATTAGAAGTAGGAAGAAATTCAAAATCTCTAATAATGTAAAGATCATCCAAATTCACAGTATGTGAATGGTAAATCGTTATCGCGAATCAATCACAAGAAAGGATGAAGCTAGGCTAGAGGAATTTATGGGCTATTTCACCACCATGAACCATCCAAAGACTGCAAAGCCTTAGTCACAGAGGAATTCGAGGTGAGCGTTGCGCTAGGTTTGTGACCGCAACTTTCATAGTGACAATAGAGGGAATCAAAGCCACAACCACAAGATGCCAAGTATCCTAGGTATCCGTTGAAAGATCAAAAATCATGAGGGCAAAAATTCAATAGGAACCGCGACTCAAGGAGTTGAAGCTTCCTCACCAAATAGAGAAATTTGCGGTCTCGCTCAAGACTTAGGTATGTCATGACCGCGACTTTTGATAGTGGTTAGAACACATCGACTATATGTTCCTAAATAACCAATGGTCAGCTGACACATGGACCAGCCGTTAGACACAAATAAGGTTTTTCATTGAAATTTTTGGCTCCATAATGGAAATTGAAAATTCGTAACTGCGAAATAGTAGTAGCGACTGCGACTTCTGCTTGACAAGCATTGAATGTTAAATCTGTCTAGCACATCTTGTAGATTTGTTGATTGTTTTAAAGTAAGGTCTCTTTGGTGGATATGGGTTATAAATACTCTACCAAACAGATATAAATGCAAGAGAATTCATTAATTTGTAACCAATCTTTGGCTAACTTGTTGCTTAATCTTTCAATTCTCATTTATGTGTTGCGATTATTTGGTGTGAGCAATAAACAACATTGTAAGAGGTTTTATTGTAAGCCTTGAAAACACTTGTAAGAGATTTTTATGTGAGCCTAGAAAACACAAGGTGTAAGGTTGTTGTGTGAGCCATAAACACAAGTTGTAAAAGTTTGGTGTGAGCTTGAAAACACCTATTGAGTTAAGTGAAATACCCAATTGTAGAGAATTATAGAGCGGACAAAGGGTTAATTAATGTCTGAACCACTATAAACACTTGTGTCAATTTCTTTCTTTTCTTACTCATCTTCTTAAATACATTAACCCTCTTTTTAATTTTTAAATTAAGCACCAATTCAACCCCCCCTTTCTTGATGCCCTAAGCCAATAGAATCTTCTTTTTGTTAGGGGTAAGAACATGGTTGTACATATGTTGGTTAGACAAACCATGTTAGTTGTACGACAAACCAAAGGTTGTTTAGTGGTTCTCTAGTTGGGCTTGCTTGGGTTTGTCGGGTTAGTCTTAGGCTTAGTTTGGGTATGATTTAAGGTTCTCTTAAGCCTTATTCCTTCCTTTTGCAATCTTTTCCCTACACTTGGGAGAATTGATTCTATTAGTTCTTATCATTAGGCTTGCATCCCAAAGCCTAAAATTCAATGCTCACAGTTTGCTCCTATTTTTATGGGGCTTGAAAAATGATATTTAAGAAATAAACATTGAACAATACCCAATAAAACACAACTTTGAATGTAAAAATTAAAAGAATATAAAAGGATACAAATCTTTAGCAGCTCTTTGAGCAAGTACTAAAGTCTTTGAATGTCTTAGCCATTTTTTAACATGTACTAAGTTTATTATGACAACTTTTTAAAAGGTACTAGTGTTGATTATGTGTCTTCAATAACTCTTTAGTAGGTGTTGGGTGTCTTTGCAGGTATTAAGCTTGTTCTAATAGCTTTCTAATGAGTATCAAAGTTGATTGTATGTCCTTCATAGCTATCTAGTAGGTACTGGGTTCATAAGTTGGCATTTCAAGCTTCATTATGACTAGGTTAAGGTTCAATAATCATTTTGGCGTGGAAAGTTAGTTTAACACTCTTTTTGGCATTTTCTAAAAGGAGTTTATGTCATGGCAACTCTTCTAGCTTCCATTGGGGATGGATTTGTACTTAGATAGTCATTCTAAGGTTTGAATGGTTCGAGGAACCTTTTGACAATCACTAGAGATAAGCCTTCTTTTTAAATAATTAGCATGGTTTAGATTTGTTCAAAGGCCCTTTTGGAGTTCATTAGGAATGGATTTTAATGTTCTAATGTAATTTTATAACTTATATTAGGGGTTATAGAGTTTTGTATTGTGGTCTGGAGGCAATTTAGTCATTTTATCATTGGCCAACCTATTCCTTTTCTTTCTTTCCTTTTTCTCATATGCACAACTTTAATGGTCTGTATAGATATGAAGGTCATTTGTGCAACCAACTTAAAATAAGGTATGATGTGATAGTGTAATTTTAAGACACATAGTGACATTAGTTGGTTGTACAGACAATCCCCTCTATATAAAGGGTTGCAGTTAGCCCTAGCTCATATATACCATTTATCTGCTTGTCTTTACTTTCTCTAATTACAAATCGTTTGGACTTAGCTTTTTAGGTTTTCTTTGCTCAGAGATTTCAATGGTCTATTTTGATGATGTGATGTCTAATGCTCTTATTGGCTTTCTTAAAAGGGGACACAGTTTAGAATGCTTTGAGTCCCTGAAGAATGCTTTGGGCTTCAATTTCATTTTTGCCCTTACCCTTTTTGCCTAAGATTGTGTCAAAGGGCCTCAAGATAGGCCAAGACATGCCAATCATGTATGATATATATTCCCACCTTGCCAGTGCAGTTTCAAGTATGTTATGCCTACTTCTCCACTTATTTTTATTTATTTTTTCTTTTGCCATAACACTTTTGATTTTTAGGCATTACCCTTAAAATTATCTTTTTCATGTAAACATTACGTTAGTTCTAGGAAACTAAATTATACTTGTAGGATACTGACCTCTAAGATTTTAGAATTTATTTGTTAATTGCCCATTAGCCAATTTTCTTGATTTATATGTTTTGATAGTTCTCAATCTTTGTGCATGAAAATTGCCTAAGTTAGTTTATGAAATAATTATGAAAAATTGAAATACATTCCAATAAAATTTAGCAATTTATTTTCGAATTGCTTGTCAAAATTTTATTTGGGTTATGCTAATTTTTGTGAATTTTGTGGCCATTATGACTAAACCGAAATTGGCTTTTCATTGAATTTTACAAATAAATTTATTTTGTAATTTTTCATAAAATTTCACAAATTATTTCTTGTGACACTTGATATCAAAAATTGCAGTATAAGCATTTAGTATTTTTTGCACTCTCTCATTCTTTATTGTGCCTCATATATGCCTAATCATAAAATATGTAAATTTTATTGTCAATTCACATAAAATTGTACAATTTGCATCTATGAAATTTAGGATTTTCATTGTCTTCTTGTTGACTTAGACTATTACTATCGAATGTTTTCTTAATATGCGTGTACATCTTGCGATTTTCCATATTATGATGTTATTTTGCTCCTAATTTTTAGTCATGTTCAATTTTGATCTTCCCATCTTTATCTTTATCTTGGCCATGTAGGACATCTCATTCAATAAGAAAAGCAAGACCATTACACCAATTAGGCTCTACTAGTTCAAGCAATTGCCTCAATGAGCGATGGCATGCCTAGAGGAGATCAATCTTTTGCCCTTAATGCAAATGCTTTCAAACAGGCCTCTATAGAGCAATGATACTACCATGCAGACCTCACTAGAGCGGTTGATGGATACTATACACACATTTCACGTACCTCATATTAGAAAGCTGACCTTTACTCCTTGGGATCTTACATTTATGACGAGGGTAAGATGTTTGGGGATCCTATTACCTACTAATGTAAGAGTCTACTACCCATTCCTGCTAAGAGATTAAATCTATCGCCTTTTTGGGTGTGTCCCTAGTACTAAGGGGAATCTCAACTTTAAGCATTCGAGCCTAAAAAATGGGGCTTTAGATGCTACATGTGACAACGTCTAACAGCTGGTCAACCAGGTCGCTATTTGTTTTCTTCTGTGTAGTCTTACAAGAACTTTATTCTTTAACCTCGGAGACACGATCAAGATCTACCCCTTATCAGCCCTAGAGGATTTGGGACTTGTCTGCCATTTTGACTAGAGCTCTGTGGTGTTAGCCCATTTATAGTGTTATTTGAATCGGTGATGGTAATTAGCTTGCTCAATCTTGTTTCCATTTTTGTTCATTTCCTTTGTCTTTTATTTGGCTAACAATATATCTTTAACATGTTTGGGCCCTAAAGCTAGGGTTGCTGATAAGTAGCAACTTTAAGAAAACAAAGAGGGTTGTTACCCTGTATGGAGTTTCATGCATTATGAGAAGTCATCTATGGAGGTCATGCACAACTGCCTAAATACTTTAACCATGGCACTGGTATATTGACCTGCAAAATAAAATAAATTATTGATCTTATATTTCTTATAAATCTTTAGTTAAACACTTACATTGATGTGTTTTGTTATCTTATTCTGGTACAACTTCAGTAGGACTATAAAGGGCCTATACATATGTGGTAGCCCGAGGTGGTTGAGGTTGAAGGCCACTCTTTTAGACAGTGCCTGCTAGTGGGGCCCTCGACTTGGGAGTGGTATCTCGGTGAGTGAGTATTACTTTGGTGCGAAGGGCCTAACGCACGACCTATACTCCAATGTCTGTTGTCTGACATGTTTTGGAAAATGGACTTGAAAAGGGCAAGTTCTGGTGAGCTTTTATGTTTAAACTAGTAAAGCAGCTTATAACTATATTTGAATGATTTCTCCAACCAGGATTGTAAAAATTGGAATATTAGTTATTGCCTTATCTATTGTTGAAATTTGCTATAAAGTTCACTTGTTCGACATTCAAGGAAGTAAATGGATAACCCAACTAACAATTGGCACTCGTATGACCACCTCTTCCATAAAGCTCAAAAGAATTCATTTGCATTAGTAAAGCTATAACATTGCAAGTTATGGCATTGCTTTGCTTAGATAAGTTAGTAATTTGGGTTAACATAAAAGTTAGTTGATCAACCTCTAACACTCACGCTACTTTATTGGCATGACTTTTTTCGTTGGCCATTAGTAACTATTGGTAGCCATCTCCTCAAGCAATTTGTAGGTTGCATCCTTCTGTCGTAACCATAAGAGCTCCACCTATAAATGTGTCTATTGTACTCCTCAATAAAGGACTCAAACCATTATAGATGAGATACTTAGATAAACCATGGTAAGAGCAGTTCCTTAACAATTTCCTAAATTTATCCCAAGTTTTATAAAGAGACTTTCCTTCCATCTGAACAAAATGTTGTTCCTCAACTTGGCCATCTTTACTAGAGGATAGTACTTGTCCAAGAAGGATTTAATAGTTGCTTTTATGTGGTGATTGAGAAAAAAGCCAATGGATGATACCATGACTTAGTTTTTATCTCTAAATGAAAAGGACAACAATCTTAATTTGATTGCATCATCTGAGTCTTCATTTTACTTAAAGGTAGCACATATCTCCAAGAATGTTGTGGATCTTCATGTGGTAAACCACTAAATTGATTATTTTCAAAAGGGGTAAACTTGGTCCGGTTCGATTTGAGGTTTTGAAAAATCTCAAAACTGAACCAAAGTCCCAGTCCTTTAAACATAAAAGGATCGAGACTGCACCAAGTGCTTTGAAGAATCGAAACCAGATTGAACCAAAAATTGGTTTGGTCTAGTATGATTCTTCGATGCTATTTGTTACAGTCTGGTGCAATTAGGAGTTTTGGTGTTTTTCCTATTTTTGGTTCTCTTTATACCTTCAAATTAAAACCTGAAACCTATATATTTAAAGTTGAAATTTTTAACCTCTATATACAAACAACAAAATTAAAACATTGAAAATTTTCAAATTAAAATATGAAATTTTCAACAATAAAATCTATACATGTCAAACTAAAACTTGCAAATCAACAAATTAAATATTTCAAATTACAACTCGCAAACTAAACATTTTATATGCAATACTCTAACAATTAACAACCAACTACAATATTCAAAGAAACAACACATTTTAAACTAAATATTTCAACAATTACAACCTGTTATACAATAAAATAAACCTGTACTTAAACATAATATTTTAAAAAACTGCTCCTAAAAACATAAAAAAAAATACATTGAAATTATTCTAAATCAAAACCTGCAATCTCATTGAAAAAAAAAATTGTTCCACATTTCGAATCAAACTGTTTTTAATTAAACCCAAATAAAAATTATGCAACTACAAACAAAGCCTTCAACTAAAAAATGTAATCCACCACACTTCTAACTAGAACAATGCCTACAATTCACAAAATAAAATCTTAATAAAAAATGATGACAAATCAATAACTTTAAGTTGTAAATTACAATACAAAATCATAAAAAAAAATCAATAACCAATTAATTCAATTTAACTATATATCTCAATAAAAAATCAATTCAACATTAATAATCCACATTCATTCTTAGTAATAATGACTCCATTACATCAAAATCTTAAGTTATTTCTACAAAAAAAAAAAAAAAGAAATGCAATGTGCTATTCAATAAAATACCCAACAACATTGCAAAAAATAAAATAGGAAAGAGCTAGTGAATTTTAAATATTATCATACTCTAATTTCTCAAGCTCTTCAAGTGATTGTTAAACATTGATAGGCTTACTGGAATTCCTTAACCAATCTTGACAATAAATAAGTTTTTCAGCTGTAGTTGGCAATAAAGAACTCTTAAACTGATCTACCTCATGTGTCGAAGGCACTTTCTGAGGCAACTGTGCTTGCTAACACATCTCTAACAACTCTTAATAGTAATGGATATCTTACTGAGTTCATCTTCCATTATGTAAGTATGTTAAATTCTAGTGTAAACTTCTCTGGAACTTTAATCAAGTACTTCTCAAGCTCAGATTGTGAGGACTCACTGTTTTTTTTCTCAACTTCTAAAAAGTATTGATCAATTTCAGCATTTGTGCACCAACACCATCCTCATTGGTCTCATCTCTACCGTTAATCACCTTTCCAAAAACTGAATATTGATCATCAAACTATTTATACTCTTTAATCAAAGAGTCTAAAGACTTCAATGCCCTTATCACCAACTATTCTTCTTCACTTTCCCTATAATATGACATAAATTTGGCCTTTAAATACTTTAATTTGCACTTTGGACCAAAAATTATAGGAATAAACAATAAGACATTCATTTTATCAAGTGACCCCTAATATTTATTAAAGTTAGCTATCATTTGGTTAACCATATCAACCAAGGCAAGTTTTATTTCAGCATCACTATTTTGACAAATAGTTATTTCATACAAAATCTTAATAACTTCAGGAAAATATAAATTTGAAGTGGAATAGAGAAACAAAAAACTTCATAGTTGCTTAATAAATTTCTAAGAAACCCAATGAGCACTTTTACCCTATATTAGTCTACACCATTTGACAACTTATTCCCATACTTTGTTGTAAATCTATTAAGTCCTCAAGTCTATTAAAAGCTCTTTGATAAAGTAAAGCTGACTTTAACATAAAAAAAAAATGTGAATTTCCATCTGGTTGGGCAATCTAACTATAAACTGCACTTAAACATAATCTTTGCCACATCACATGCTTTCTTAAACAAATCCATTCTTTGTGGACTGCTCCTAAGGTATTTAACAATACATCTAATCCTATTAATTTACCCTTAAGATATATCAAATCAATCTTTCATAATTAATTAAAGGATGTGAGCAAAACATCTCATGTGAAATGTATCATGACTTAAAATAAAATGCATTCTTTTTCATCAACCTTATTTTCAATTGAATTACAATAGTGTCATTACTAGATGTATTGTCTACTCTAATTATCATAACCTTACTTAATCCCCACTCTTCCATACAACAATCTACTACATTACTTATATTAACTCATTTGTGGCTCTTAATGAGATAGAAATTTAAGATTCTTTTATGCAAATTCCAATCCAAGTCTATGAAATGAGTAGTCAACCATAAATAATTTAGATTTTGAACACTTGTCCAAGTGTCAATGGTTAAAGACATTCTATGACAAAGCATATTAAGGAAGGCTTTCCATTTTTATTTTTTATTTTTATCAAACATAGAGAAGGAATCTCTAACAACATTGAATCGAGATGAAATTTGAAATTAAGGGACAATAACTTCTTCAAACTCTTTAAATCCTTCCCTTTCTACAAATCAAAAAGATAGCAAATCCTTAATAATCATTCTAATTAATGCTTCCCTTACTAGTTGCTAGTCAAACTTTCAACACCCTAAATGTGGTCCTTCCTCATTTCCCCTCATAGATGTCAAAGTTTTTTGACATTTATCTTTCCCTTTTTGAGCAGCTAACCATTTTTTTCAAAGGGAAATTTTTTGCAAGATTTGATCAAATGTTTCCTCAACTAGATGAATGATAATACTACCCAGATAGTCTTTATTACACCAAATACAACTAACTCTACCAATCTCCTTACCCCCACTAATCAAAAGTTTTTTATAATGCAACCAAACATTAGACCTACATTTTAGCTTACTAGGAGATGAAGCAAAAATACCTTCATCTGTAGCAACATTAGAGTCACATTTTGAACTATTGCAGAAGCAAAAGTAGTTGTGCTTGGTGTGTCACCAGTCTTCTCTGTTGAAGGTGGTGGTTATGGCATTAAGACTAGTAGAAGACTATCACTATTTGTCTCTGCACTACTGGATCCCATATGAGCAACTTTTTTCTTTTTATACTGAAAATAAAACAATTTATAAGAAGAAGTTAACAATTAACACATTTAAATAAATTATATGAACTGAAATTGCAGTCTACAATATACAAATTCAGTTACACACTTAACACATTTAAACAAATTATATGAACTAAAATTGCAATCTACAATCTGCAATTTCAATTGCACAATTAATACAACTAAAATAATTAACACAATTTCAGTCTGCAAGTTCAATTGCAAACTTCAAATGAAATTGCAAACTGAAATTCAAACAAGAAAATAAATTATATAAATAAATAGCAAAATGAAATTCTATATTGAAATTCAAATTACAGACTGAAAACAATAATAAATAAATTATTTAAAGAAAAACAAATCCCCAATTGGATTATAGGACCAAATTTCAAGCTAATTTCAATCAATTACATAAAGAATTAAAATCCTCCAATTTCAATTAAACCCCTAATTTTAATCAATTACAAAAAATAATTAAAATCTCTCTATTTCAATTAAAACCCCAATTTTAATTAATTACATAAAATAATTAAAATCCTCCAATTTCAACTAAACTCCCATCTTCAATTAAACTCCAATTTTAATTAAACTCCCAATTTATTTTGTTAGTTGTGTTACTTGTGCATCTGAAATTACAGATTGTCTATTGCAATTTTATTTGCACAATAAACACAACTAACACAATTGTTGTCTGTAATTTTAGTTGCAAACTTCAACTGAAATTGCAGATTGAAATTCAATCAAGAAAATAAATTATATGAACAAATTGCAAACTGAAATTCCATCCTAAAATTCAAATTACAGACTAAAAATAACAATAAGACAATTATTTGAACAAAAAAATCTCCAACTGAATTATAGAATCAAATTTCAAGCCAATTTCAATCAATTACACAAAAGAATTACAATTCTCCAATTTCAATTAAACCCTAAATTTTAATCAATTACAAAAAATAATTAAATCTCTCAATTTCAATTAAATCCCTAATTTTAATTAATTACATAAAATAATTGAAATCCTCCTATTTCAATTAAACCCCAATTTCAATTAAACTCCTACTTTAGTATCCAATGATATAACAAAATTAAAATTTCCTAAATCCACAATCTCAATTTGACATTCAATCCCTAAGTTATCATTCACTCTTACAAAAGTTAATGATCTTACCTTGGTGAGCAGAAGCATGATATAGAGGTTGCCTGAGAGAGTTGCTACTGTGACACAATTATGACAACAATGAGTTATTGTTGAATAAGAGGAGGGAGGCTACCGTGATCGAACAAGAAGAGGGAGAGAGGTTGTGTTTTCTTTAGTGTTTGAGTTTGACAGTAAATGAAGAAGCATATGGGATGGGTTTAGTTTAGGGTTACAACAGTAGATAATGGTATAGGTTTTAATGTGATTGACATGAGGAGCGAGAGTTAGTTCAGGGTTTGACTATGAGTTTGAGAGAGATGAAGAAAGAAGATGAGAGTGTTTAGGGTTTTGTTTTGTTTTATTTTTGACAATGAGTTTAAGAAAGATGGATAACACCGCTTGTGAGTGAGTGAGTGTGAGTGAGGGGAAAGGAATTTAGGTTTAGGATTATTAAGTATATGTAATGTATTAGGTTAAGAGTATACATATAGATTACATAAATTAAATACGTAAACAAATAAAGTATCATCATACATATGCATAATATAATAATAAAATATATATTACATTTTGATTTTAGTCCTTAATTTTAGTTCATTTAAAATTGGTTTGGTTTTGGTCTGATTCATGATATAATTCTTAGGGGGATTGAAACCAAACTGATTTAAATAAGAACCGGTTTGATTTTGATTTGGTTTCGATTCCTCTTCCATGTTCATCAGTCCAATACTAATTTCAATCTAGTTTTCGGTTTGATTTGAAAAACCCTAAGGACCATACTTAGCCCTAGTTTTTAACCAATTAAATTGTCATAAGTTTGATCTCAAAGTTGTTGGCATTAATGGTTGATCTGGTAACTTCGGGTTGCGGTTCATTAAGCAATGGAACACTATAGTCCCTTATAGACCTCTTATTCTCTTAGTTGTTTGCTAATGGATTCCTTCTATTATGTTCTTCTAATCTTTATCTCCTTATACCCATTTTAAGAGTTCTTTTACTCTTAATATCAAAAGGGTTCAAGATCTTGCTCTACTCGGCCTAGACTCTTAGTCCTTCGCATGCAAGATGAAGTGTTGTACCTAAAATCAAACGAAAAGAAAAAAAAATCTATATTAAGAATTGAATTAAAGCTTTCAATATTAAAACACTATGTCCCTAACAATGACACCAATTTCTTTGATTGCATGGGTTAAGTCTAAATCAATGAATCAACTCAAGCTCACTTATTATCTTCTCTTCTTTAAAATATTCTTATTACCCACCTTTAATAAGTGTGAAATTGCTAAAGACCATAAGAGAATGGTGGTCAAAGTAATATAAAGCACAAAGACGTGTGCAAATATCATCCTACAAAGACAAGGTTAATAATTATTGAAATATAATAACTCTATTTTTATCTAGAAACCAAATAGTAAATATATTATCTAAACTATTAAAGCAATGGAAATAAAACTAAACTAACAAATCAATGATAAAAAGACAAAAGTAATTGAGAAATAAAACCTTATGTTAAAATACCTAGGACATTTAATCCTATTAATGAAAAATCATGAAATCATTAAACATTCAATGCTATGTTGGTTTAATTATCTCTACAGTGATTGCATCCTCTTTCTCGAGTAGTCAGTTAACTTGTAACCATTTCTCCATATCCATTTTTTGATGTGAACTAGAAATGTATTATCCATTTAGATCTAGCAATCCTTTAAGTAATATTAATAGGTTAAGTGGGTATCTTTACTCGTTAATTAACCTAAGAGGATTGATTCTAAGAATATTTTGATTTATAATCTCTCGATCTATAAATAAAACGCAAATCATACAATTGATGATCAAGCAATTCCAAGCATTAGGTTTAAGAATCATTCACTTTTAAAAGAAAAAAAATCCCAACATAGTCATTGAAATCATAAATCAATCAATCATTATACATGGCTGCATCAAGGTCTTGGATCAAAGATCTAGCATAACATACTAACAAAACAAGACAAATTGACCATTAATAACATCATCTTTCACAAAGGAAATAAGATAAAAAGAAGGAAAAAAGAAATTTCCCAATTAGCTTGATGAGTCTCTTCTTTTTCTTTGTTTTTTTGCTTCTTATTCTTCTTCTTTTTTCTTAATCCAATGATCTTTTGAACTCTTGCACTTGGTCTTGTGTTATAGCTTGTTTTTCTTGTTTTCTTCTCTAAAAAATGTATCTTTCTAATTATTTAAAAGGTTTCCTTTTACCCTCTCTTTTTTCTCTCTATAGAAAACCCTAACGAGTTGTTCGACTCATAGGATTGCTTAGCTGAACTATAGTATTAGTAAATAACATTATGTTTTGGTACTTATGATAGAGGTTTGGCTTAATAATCACAAAGGATTAACAAACCCATGAGATTAGGCTTATCTAAAACTAAGTCCCCCCATCTCTTTAGTAAGCCATATCTAGTAGGATTACTAATCCATGATTAATAAAATTTTAATCCCTAAAATAGCTATAATTTTTTTTTTACTTTATTTCGCTAAAATGGAATTACTTTTTTAATTTATTTCTTAATTATCTATGCTTATATCACCATCCACTGGAGAAAAACTCTCCCTTTCATATAAATAAATTGAAGAAAATTAGTTTTTGAATCGAAATATCCAAAAGGCAAAGAATCTTTTTTTATAAAAAGTAAAAACAACCCAAACTTTTTTTTATGATTTCCTAGAAAGTTAAACATAAAAAACTATTAAAAGAAATAAATTTTAGTTTACAATGAATCAATGGGCACTAATTATTATTTGAAAAAAATATAAAAAAATTTTAATAAAAAACAATCAATAAAATTTAATAATAAAAAATTTTGGTCCAACAGTCAAACTCTAACCTCAAAGATTTGAAATATTTGAAAGACATTTAATAAATCATGTGAAAATAATTAACATAAAAAAGACAATATTGTAATAATTAATTACTTCATGAGAGTAAAAATGATAATTCAAACCAAAGATTGGTTTAGATTAAATGAAAAAAATGAGAAGATGTTTTGATAAAAAGAAAAGAAAAAAATTAGAAAATACAATTTTTATATATAGGGCATAGGGTATTTAAGTAATTTAATTAATTTAATAATATATTTATCTGATTAAACAATCCTACTAAATGTAGGATTATAAAAATAGGATTTGTTAATAATATATTTGTACCAAACAAGATGTAACATAAGTAATCCTACGGCCTCGCTAAGCTTAGGATTATGATTTATTCTGAGGATTATTAATTCGTGAACCAAACAAGCCGTAAGTGTTGGCTTTAAATATCCTTCAAATAAACTAAAACATAGGCTAAAACATAGCTTCAGAATGACGAAAGTCATAACCTGCGATAGGAACCGTAGGAGCGACAACATAATGTTGCCCACAAGAGTAGTTGTAAGCACAACAACTGACCTTCTTCATGTGTCCAATTATTCAACTAGGTCTCTGAAGTTGTCATTTTGCTTGTTTTGATCCTAATTCACTCCAAACTTGGTAAAATGCTTACAACCATCCAAATGTGAGAAATATCATAAAAGCATCTCAAATAAATTAATTTAAACATAGATTAGTTAACATCAAATCAAGATTAAAATTCATTAAATAACTATGAATAAATTAAGTCGAACATCCAAATGCATGTCACATGTCTTTACATGAACACATTTTTAACTATACGACACTTTGTTTATATAACATATCATTACATATATAGATAGCCAAGTCCATGGGAATCCCAACTTAGGTTATTCATTTTTCTCACACAAGAGAGTTACGTCATTAGTCGTGCGCTCGCGGGAGAGTTTCCTCACAAGCCACGCCTCTACTTATCTTTTACACGAGAGGGTTTTTTCACCAGTTGTGTCATAAATGTATAATATTCATTCATTCCATATAGGTTATAATCCTTGTATAGCTAGCTATGACTCCTTGGATTTTCACTTCTTTCTTGAACTATTCTTACATTAAAACATATTCATATAAACATTTATATCATGTCATATCATTTTATTTCATTAAATGTGTATTGGCGTACTTCGACTTATATACAAAACTAATATGCATAAATGCAATTAACATAAAAAAAAACCATGATAAAATCTCTCACTTGATATTGTTAATCCTTAATTACATCTCAATTTGTTATCTTTGAACCTTAAAGTTATACATACCCAAATATATAAATAAATCTATATTAATATGATAAAAAGTACTAAAAATATGGAGAGTTATCTAAACTTATCCATATAACATGTCATATACAATAAATAAGTTATCATTGGTCTTTTAGCCCATATGGACATTAAGCAGAAATTTTTTCTAAACTTACAATTTAGTCCAAAAAACTATATTTACATATATAACTCCTATCATACAGGTCATAGTCCATATGAGGTCTCATAATTTATCGTTTAATATTCATATGCACGCATAACTATTATTAATTCTACATTAAACATCTTCGTTCTTTAAATCCTCAAACTTTTCATATTCTTCCAATTTAGTTCAAAATTGCAATTAATCTTAATTTACATACAATTAGTTATAATTCCTCCATTAATAATTCATATAAAACTATTTTATATCCATATAATCTATTTTCTAGCAATTAATCTCACATAAATATTAATTTTATATGTTAGGACTCGATTTATAATTATTAAAAAATTAATAAAATCTTACCGGGACCTCTAAAATTTATTAAACTTAAACCACTATGATCGAGACAATTAATATGATTTTCTAGCATAAATTTTTGTTTAGACCTATTGGTTCGCCGTCGGACCATCATGCACGGTGGCCAAAGTTTGTCGTTGATGACCATTGAAAAAACGATCAAAACCATCTTGTAGATCTTTTTACCAATAGTTCATAGGAATTGGTAACATCAACATACAAGCTACCATTTGTCCATAATTGATCAAAAACTGAACTTTAATTGATATTTTGATTGAAAATCCCGTTGTCGTCCAACCTCTTTTTAAGGCAAATCAAGTGTCAATAGAATGCTTGTGAAAAGAGTTTTTCATGAAGACTTGAATTGAAATTGAAAGTTATTTAAGTTTTACCCTATTAGTGGCTCAAAACAACATCATTTTGGTGGCTCCAATTGATAGGAAGATTGTGCTAACTGCGCATGCCAAAATAGCATAGTTTTGGCTCGTAGGTCAACACCCTCTCTTTCACACGACTTTGTATATAGTGCAAGTGCACCTCCACCTACACACGTCCTTTTCCATTCTTCATTTATTTGTAATTAGTTTTGGCCATACAATTCTTTCCTTAGCCAAACTTGGTATCGTACTGTTTTTTTAATCTTTCTTTAATTTCATTTCTTTTGTAATTTCTATTTTCTTTTTTAAATAATAATAATAATAATCAAACTTCTCATAATCAAACTTTGTATCCATAAAATATTTAATTTTCTTAAAATTAATTTCCCCATCTATAATTAAATTAATTTTCATAATATCATAAATTAAGTTAAATTAATTCTCTTAAACATAAATATAACATTTTTACTTAAATAAATTTACATCAAATTTACACAAATTAAATAATAAAATATTTTTAATTAATTGTTTCTCATGACTTAAATATTTATTATAATTAATTTGAAGTCTCAAAATTAATAAAACTTTTGCACATAAATAATCTAACTTTTCATAATTGAATACATTAAATTAAACCAATTCATATAATATTCTCAATTAAATCAACTTAATCAATAACTTAAATAAATTATTATCCTTGACATCATTAAATTAAATTTTCTTAAACATTTACTAAGCATAAAAATTAGCATAATATAATTAAAACTAAAATTACTTAAATCATATACTCATATTAACTTAAATAAATTTTCATAAATTCTTGAAATATTTACTTAATATAGTAATTCACATAATTTAATTAACATTAAAATCATTTAAATCATATATTGATATTAATCTAATTTTCATAATTTTCTTAAATCTAAATAAAATTTATATTTAAATAATTAAAATTTGTATCTTTAATTCCTTAAATCATTAAATATATATTTTCTTTACATAAACTCATCTTAAAAATATCAAATATCATTACATATTCATTTAAATTTAATTTTTTACATATAAAATATTCATTAAATATAACTCTTTAAATTTAATTCATAATAAATTGCATAACCTTAATTAAAATAATAATTTTATTAGTATAAATTATTTCTCTTTAAAATACTCACATATACATTAAATAATCTCCTTAAATATATTACAATATATCTAATCATTATAAAATCATTAAAATATATAATCATGCATATAAAATTATGAAAATATACTTAAAAAAGTTTTGATTACTAGAAATATACTGACCTTTAAGATCTACTCTAATAGGATTTTTTATGGTTGCCATACTTCTTACATTGGTTGTTAGGTTGGTTTGATCAATGAGAGGTGGAAATTCTTCTTCATATGTTGTAGAGAACATATAAAATTGGGGTAGTGCTTAGGTTGATGGTAAAATGAGGGAAGAAGTGGGTTCTTTCTTGACCCATTTTAAGGCTTATTTGTAGCATGGTAAGGGTGGTTTAATGTTTAGTGGTGTTTTTAGAGATAGAGGTGGATGAGTGTTTATAGGTGTGAAGGAGTATTTAGACTAGGTCCATGTTGCACAAGAAAATCATACTTGCTTGAGGGCTCACTAAGAAGCCCTATAGAAGGTTCACTATCTTTATATCTTTTCCTGAGATCTTTCTCTTAACATATCCCTGCTTTTTCTTTCTCCTTGATCTTTTATGCATATCATCTTCATTTGGATCATAACAACAATCATCACATTAACATGCATCAAAATAATGGTGTCCATTTCTATTATAAGCATAAACTTGCATACCATCTGCTTTTAAGTGGATAATGGAAACATCATCCTTTCGCTCATAAAGACTCGTCATGAACTGCATAGAAAAGACTGAGGAAGTTTAAGAAGAAAGAGAAGAAGACTTCTCAAATCTTGTTTTAATAGTCCCATCAGGTTTTCTTTGAAAAATTGACTCTGTGGACTGTACTGACTGTGTGTTTTCATGAAACTTCTCATAACTAATTACCCATTTTTATGGTAAAAGCTGGAGGAATTCTTTCCTAGAAATCTGTCTAGGAATATGAATGCATGTTGGAGCATTCTGGGTATCTACAACAATGAGTAAGACATCATATGAATGTGGAAGAGATAAATCTAACGCATGATTCTGGATCCTGCAGATCATCTAGTAGTGAAGTATAACTACTGTAGTTGAAGCTACTTGAGGAGCTCCAGTGATATGAATTTGTATCTTTAGTGTTGAAAGGACATGAGGATCATTCAGGGGCTAGATTAAAGTTTAGATACAAGGTGAACATGATTGAACCAACATTCAAGAAAGTTTCTATAGTACTAATTACTGCATGTTGGTACTCTAGATATCTAGTATATAGAAGAGCCATTCTAGCAAAAATAGGTAGAACTTTTTTCTGCGATGATGAGAAAGAGCCATTTTAATCGCACCAAAGTAGATATGAGTGTAACCTTGAGAGATCCATTGATGCAAGAATTTTAGAGGTATCTCTAGACAAATGAACTATTCTTCTTTATAAGCATGTATAGTACACTGATCAAAGCTTGAAGATTGAACATATTCTTTTATGGGTTTGACAGGTTATTTGATTAAGGTTTTGATAAAACCAGTCCATAATCCTTTTTGTTTGGAAAAGGCATCATAAGGATTAATGAAATGAACATTTGTATCTTGGATTTTTTGGGAATCTGGGACATAAATGAGCTCATACAAGTAATCTATTTCACTATATGAAGATCTTTTGAAAGTAGGTGGAGGACATAAGGTAACAGTCAAAGAAATAGTGGGGGTAGTTTGGGAAGAAGAGGATTCTGTTGAGGTTTCCATGGTGAGTAGCATGGCCTTTGGTTCTACAAATAACACCTATAGATCTATGTATAAATAAATACACACACACACACACACATTATATATATATATATATATATATATATATATATATATATATATATATATATATATATATATATTTGTGTGAGTATATAGCGCGTATGTGGTATGACTATATTTTAAAATTGATACAGTACAGTTTTGCAAACTTATTTTTTTGTATTATCAGGTATTTGATTTTGAATTTTAGATTTTAAATAAATAATAAATGAATAATATTTATTTAATATTTACATTTTAAAAAATATAAAATCACAAGTTCTGAACTGTATCATCTTATTTTATTTGTCCTATTTATCCTGTATCATGTATTATTTTATCCAAAAAATTTAGTATAAGATAAAATGAGATTCAATAATATATGAAATGGAACTGATTCTTGAATTTTGAGATGAGAAGGAAAATTTCAAATTCCCAACTTTGGTCATCCCATGCGTACCCCTAATAGCTGATAGATTTATACAAAAAATAAATATATTTCTCAAATTTATTTATTAATAATTTTAGTTTTACTATTATTTTATGTGACTAATTTATTGTTCAACCATTTTTCGATGATACCATTATAATTTGCTAGAAGTTTATACATTACCAATTGTTGCATGTTGGTACTCTAGATATCTAATATCTAGAAGAGCAATTCTAGCAAAAACAGATAGACCTTTTTTCTGCCATGGTGAGAAAGAGCCATTCTAATCGCACCAAAGTGGATATGAGTGTAACCTTGAGAGATCTATTGATGCAAGAATTCTGGAGGTGTCTCTAGACAAATAAACTGTTCTTCTCTAGAAACTTGTATAGTACACTAATCAAAACTTGAAACATATTCTTTTATGGGTTTGGCAGGTTATTTGTTTAAGGTTTTGATAAAACGAGTCCATAATCCTTTTTGATTGGAAAAGGCATCATAGGAATTAAGGAAATGAGCATTTGTATCTTGGATTTTTTGGGAATCTGGAACATAACTGAGCTCATACAAGTAGTCTAGTTCACTATATGAAGATCTCTTAAAAGTAGATGGAGGAGATAAGGTAATAGTCAAAGGAATAGTAGGGGTAATTTGGGAAGAACGAGATTCTGTTGAGATTTCCATGGTGAGTAGCATGGCCTTTGGTTCTACAAATATCACCTATATATCTATGTATAAATAAATAAATAAGTATATATATATATATATATATATATATATATATATATATATATATATATATATATATATATATATTTGTGTGTGTGTGTGTGTGGGTGTGTGTGTGTGTGTGTGGATTTGTCAAATTTCTATGAGTGTGTTTGTGTTGTGTGTTGTGTTTTTTTGTGTGGTATATT
>CATIWR010413436.1:0-21002 GCA_949677035.1 Omphalea diandra
AGAGACTTAGTAAAGAAAGGAGACATTGAGATTCAGTATGTTAGTATTGATTTAATGTTAGCTGATCCCCTAACCAAAGGATTCAGACTCATAGTTTTTAAGAAACATGTTTGTGATATGGGTGTTGTGGAGTCTTTTGATATGTTTGGTTAGTGGGAGTTTTGTGCTTGTAATTGAACGTTCAAATTAAATAATTTTGCCACATTGCTTTTTCATATTTATTTATGTGGTTTGAGTGCTTTTGTAGTTGATTATTTTGCGTATGTGCACATATATATATATATATATATATATATCATGCTATGAGTTGTGGTTAATATGCTTAAGACTGGTGTGATTATCTTAAGCTATATTAGTTTCCAATTGTGTTTCTGGAAACAAAGGCTAAGACATTGTGATTATATTTCCAAATGGAAATAAAAGCCTTATTGTGAAGCCTTGTGACAGGCTAAGGCATTGTGTGTGTATTTTCAAATGGAAATAACAGCCTTATTGTGAAGCCTTGTGAATTTCTCTTGCTCGTTAGAGCATGTGTGAAAGAGAAATGTTTGGAAGATTGACAAGAAAATAGTGTATTGATCACATGGGACGCTACTTTCTTACTACACTGCCATATCGGAATCCAGGTCGATTAAGTTGTCAATATTTGTGACTATGGATTGGTACTATGTCAATAAGGGACATAACTATTGTCATGATCCGATATTGATAATTTAATGTGGACAAAATTGTGTTTGAGATGTCACTTTATCAATAAGCTATATGTTTTTTAAAATTGTGTGACCACACTTGAGTTAAAGTATTCAGTTTGAGAGTCGTTTTCGAAAATGTTTTCTTTCTTAAAACATGCAAAACGTCATAATTAATATTGCCCAAGTGGGAGAATGTTGAAATTTTTTTTATTATGTGGGCTAATATTAATTATGGGTTGGTTTTAATTATTTATAAAACGGACTGAATAATATAGTTTATTGATTTGGGGTAAGCCCAATTAAAATGTGATCAATTGAGTTATAAGCTTGTGACATCTTTTGTGGGCTGATATGGAAGACGGTCAATATAGGCTTATTTTAACATGGACCTGTGATGGGTGGGCCTGTTAAATTTATTATAAATAGACTAGGTCCCCTCTCCTGCCTTTATAACAACAACAACAAGAAAACCCTAGTTGTTACGCCCATTGTAGCCGTCTTTGAGAAGGTCAATGAGAGGAAAACCTAGCTTTCGTTTTTCAACCATTCTGACAAATTCTTCAAGTGGTTTAATTTTCAGCATTCGTAATTATGGCTCAGAACAATTTAGGATTCAACATGGAGACATGTACACAATTTGTTTCCGTTCAATTATTAGATTTGGTGTTCTAAATTTATGTACAAGATTCTATATTAAATATATTACAAACGGTTCATTTGTTCTGGTAGCTTTTGTGATAGTAATAAATTCAAGCTTCCAAAATTTTAACACATTCCCTTTGAATATGGTATTATAGATGTTGAAGCTGATAGATGCATATCCAACATTATGCAAATTGAAAAATAATCTTGCATATATTTAATTGCTCATCGATAATGAATTTTGCAGTTACGAATGACAACAGCTGGTTATTTTGTGGACCACGTATTCAGTATAAGTTTAAAGCAAATTTCTATTATTTGCTACTTTAAGGAAGTAATAATTTATGACACATGTAGTTGATATGTCTAATAATACTCCAACACTGTCTAAATCTACATTATAATTATACCTTATATGAACTATATTATCTATACTTGCACAAATATGAAACAAATTTTATATATAATGAGTTATGTTTCTTAATCTTTTAATTTATCTATGGTTTTTGAAAGATATGTTGGCAAGTTAGAAATGCACCTTAATTCAATATTTTTCTTTAAGTCCAAATGGAGCAAATGATTAATTCAATATTTTTCTTTAAGTCCAAATAGAGTAAATGAAGAAAGGAAAATTGAATCTGAAGTATAAACACAAACTAAGAAAAAGAAAAAGGGAAAATTGAAGATGAAGTAAAAAAGAAAATGAGACTAAAGAAGATAAGAATAAAGAATATCTTAGATTTGTTATTGTTTTTAAAGAAGTAATCCTTTTTGTTCATTGATGATGAATTCATATTCACTCATGACAAAAATTAATAAATAATGATTTAATAATCATAAGTTAAAAGAACTTGAGAATGCAATTTTAAAGTTAACAGTGATTCAAATTGATAATAAAAATTCAAATAGTATTTGAGTTCATTTCTCATAAACTGTTAAGACCAAATCAAAACATCACTTGATTTTGATACCATAAATATTTTAACATCCATTGCATATCCCTTGTTTTAAATGAATTTATGATATTCTACAAACAAATTATAAAAAGATGTAACTAGAATATGATATAAATTGCAACTTATTAGATATATAATGACAACAAATATAACTTTAAAAAACAGACTCAAAGCATCCTAAAATGTCATTTATCCTTCCGTAATTTTTCTTGAAATTGTGCTATTTCATCATCAAATATATGCATAATCATTACATCCATATTTTCATACTTGAAGTAAATTTGATGTTGTAGAAAAAAAAGTAAGTTAGAATAAAATAATATGTCCAAATCATCTAAATTTGAAAAGAATGAATTTCATGTCCAAATCATCAAATAAAGTAAGTTAGAATGAATTTCATGAAAAGAATGATACACATAAGATTTTTCTTGAAGTCAAAAGTTGCACATACCCGATCTCCTAAATATATGAGTTCATTATTCCAAAGAAATTATTTTAAGATTACATAAACGATCCATTGTGATTATGAATGATTTTTCTATGACATAATTATCAGATTAAATCTTAGAGGATTCTCAAACAAATAGATTTTATAAAATTAAAAGAAGAAAAAAATGTATCAACTAGAGTAAGTGAGCAGTTAATTGGTTCATGGCTTTTAGCATGTGAAGGTACAATTCTAATAGACGACTACCGTCCATAACCATATTAGAAAAATAGAGATGGTTAATTATAAATTGAACTTATAATAACCCCAATTTGAGTAATCATGGGCCTTAAATTACAAAATTTTGACTTTCATTCCTCAAATATCCACTATTCGTCAAAAACACTCCTATAAATAAATTACTGGTACTTATTAACGAGTTGACGCTTTGCAGGATTCGAACACTATCAAGCCCAGTTTAGGCCTATCCACTTCCCCATTAGCTTGCAAGATATCCTCTCTAAACGCTGCAACAACCTTGTTATACCCATCAATGCCTTTCTTCAAAACATCTTATACATAGCAGTAGAATAATAACATTGTAAAAGAGAACATCAGTAAAGATGGCAAACATTACAAAACTTCCAGTGAAAATTTAGATTAACAAAACTAATTCCTAAAGATAAAAAATTGTTACAGTGGGTTCAATAATTAGATTACTTAGAAGCTATTATTGTGTGATTTCAATAATCATGTGATATTTCCACAAACATGTTCAAGAGTCAATGTATTATTCCATGATCAAATGTCAATTGGGAAAAGGGCCTACTTGGAATAATCATTGAAAACATTAAGTAGATAAATAAGGATGGGAGTTTTAGCTAAATCAAAAGCTATCTAATACTTTATATGATGACCAAATCAAATGTCAATTGGAAAAAAAAAAAAACACCCACTTAGTATGACTGTCGAAAACAACAAGCACATGAATGAAGGTGACAACTTTCACTAACTCAAACACTAAAGATAAGAACTTTATTAAAGTGGGTTCAATTATAGGATAATTTATAAAACTAATAGAATGATGAACACTGTATGGAGATAAGGGCATAACCAAGCAACGAGATCGACTTTTTTATCATACTAGAAAAAAACCTAAAAGGGGTTAAGGCTAATAAGGGCTGAGGGGCTCACCAACTAGGCTAGCAGAAGCTAAAGGTTTCCTCCTCCTTGGTCGAGGGTGGTTTCAGCTCATGTCAACCTCCTTGGTTTCATCAATGAAGGGGAAACCTCTAAAAGATCTTTTTTTAAACCAAGAAAGACAAACAACATTTCTTAATTCTTAATTTAATTTAATAAAGGATGGAGCCCTTCCTAAGCTATGCCTTTTTCATTTTTCACATTTTTTTAAAAAATATTTAATCCTTTTACAACTCATAATTTGTAGTACATTTTTTCATCCATATCCTCAATTTTATTTAATGAAAAATAGATATACTTTTCTAATTTAGTAATTAATGAGGGTAAATTAGGAAGATTGATTATAAATATTTTGATTTAATGTAAATGAGCATGCATTTTGGGATATCCCAAAAAGGAATATTGGACAATCTTTTTGAGATAGAGAGAAGATCTTAAATGTTAAATTGAAATTATTCTTAATATTTACTATTAATTTACAATTAATATCTAATAAACAATTTAATTATTAATTATTGAGTAGCAATTACTTATAATATATACTAATTGAATGGATTAACTAGTAAAATTAATTATTAAAATACTTATATATATATATATATATATATATATATATATATATATATATATATATATATAAGATTTGATTCGATTTTTTCAGTTCGAGACAGTTACGTTACGGTTAGCTTCAATTCTCGGTTCAAATATTATAAAATCTTCAATACCGTCTCGATTAAAAAATAAATATGATTCAATTCGAGTAATTTATTATTCAACTTGAAAACTTTCGATTTTGATTTGATCAAATTTGAAAATCTTAGAGCATACATGCTCACTCCTAGTTAGAATACAATCTCATATCTCTCATACACAAGATTGTTGGCAACTTTTAGGACTAAGTATGGTTCTCGGAGTAATTGAACCAAATCGAATAATTGAATTGGGATTGATATTAAACCGAAAATAATTGAATTTTTTTGAAGACCAAATTGGAGCTTAACCCAAAAAATTTATAAGTACAAGATCGACTTTTTACTAATAACCGAATTGAAAATTGAATCAATACCAAATTAAATAAACTTAAACTAAAAACCAAACCAAAGAAAATTTTAACTTATAAATATATTATATACAATTTAAAATATAGACATTAAATAATATATAAATTATGTCTTATCAAATTATATAATTTTATTATGTATTATATATTCACAATATATGATTTACTCATAATACAATAATACTATAATTAATTTATTAATTATAGTATTATGAGCAAATTATATATTATAATAATACATTATATAATTATAGTTATAAGTATATATAGTTATTATCGAATATATAATATATAATTTAACTACATATATATAATATATAGTTTAATTATATAGGAATAAGGTATATATTGGCCCATCATGTTTAACCCGTAAAATAAATAAGCACCTTATATAAAATTTAAGATAATTAACTGTCAAAATTATTTAAAATGATTATTTAACCTCCTACTTAAACAAGAGAAATATCACTTCTTTCTTTCATTTAAACAAGATAGAGCTGTTAATAGCTAAATTTGGAGAAGAAAAAGAAGAAGGAGAGAGAGAGAGAGCATAGAAGAATACCATACCAAAATTAAATACAAAATGTTCTATTTCTTTAACGACTTATTAACAAAAACCATTTATTAACTAACAATTGTAACTAATCTCCTGACTATGACAATCAATAATATTACATCAGTAACACTATCATTAACACAAAAATAATGAATTAACTTGGATTTCAGCATCAATCTTGTATCCTTTCTTCTTTATTACTATTGTTCAATTATTCGAATTGACTTGGAATTAACTTGGAATTCAGCTTCACTCTTGTAGAATTGTGCTTGGAGCATGAGAAAGTGAAAGAAAGGAAAGGAATACAGACGCAATATGCCAGACTCAGCCTCTAATTTTCCATCTTCCTATTGGCTATATAAGCATTGTCTTTGTAAAAAAAAACATAAACTAGTAGCACATTAAATAACAAGGTCTCAACCTCTTACCCCGTCCACCAAATCAGCTACTCTGCTCCAAAGGTCCTACATATATAATCATAGTTGAAAAAATAATCATGTCATGTAAAACCCCAGCAGCAACCACTATCGACCTAGCCCTAACTATTGCAAGCAAAACTGCAACTCCACACAATGTTGGAAATAAGGATCTCCACTTGTCTGCATCTATAAGAAAACACCAAATAAACATTCTTAAGAGAATAATTAAACAACAATATCTAATCAAATCCCAAACTTCAAATATTACTTATTCTTTATGTGCTTTCTCAGCTTCATAACAGCAGTTGAAGAACCCCACATTAATTACAACACTATAAACCTCAAAAATAGGAGAATCATAATCAACATAAGATCCAAGCGCATGTCTCAGAAAACCATTAAACAACCTACTAGCCCTACTATGAAAATGGAGCACAAAAATTAGATTCTAATCCCTTTTTACATAGCTTATATCGAGATTTTTACTCGGTGAAAACTAAAACTGATTAATTCTTTCAAATCCTCTCATCTGTCATGCCATAAAACCAACTCCTTTCTATCTCCTAAAAAACTTGAATGTTTTACAGTTGAAGATGAAAAGAAACACGACAATCTGCGATGCAGAGGCACTAGACGAAGCTGTGGAAGAAGATCTCGAGTTTAATTCAAAATTATACAACCATGAGCATTGATTTGGCATGGATGTAGTGTTGAACACACAATGTTAGGTGGGCTTGCGTATAAAGCTATTGTGGAAACTGCCATTGCAATATAAGACAGGATTTTAAGATTTAGATCACAAATCCAAGAAGAATCTAAATCAAAGAATTCGTTAGATTAAATCAAATTCGAACAACTGCCCACTAATTTTCTCCAAAAATCCTTGTTTTAAAAGATTCAATCTTGGATAATGAATGGGCAAAAAACCCACCAAAAACTTACACCTTTTTTCTATATATATGTATGTACACAAATCAATAAAGAAGCAAATGGGCAAAAAACCCACCAAAAACTTACACCTTTTTTCGATATATATGTATGTACACAAATCAATAAAGAAGCAAAGGAATAAAAGATTGGAAATGGGTCTTGGTTGTTTTGGAGGTATATACTAAAAGAGAAGAAGAGGAGGAGTTACTGTATGTACAAATATATAGGGAAAGGGATGCTTGTTCCGTTTGACTTGGGGAATGAACACAAGAAAGGAGAAGGTTAGAAAATAATAAAATTCGAAATAGCTTGGATGGTTGTGACTTGGATGTTTCGAACTTGGTTGCAGAGGCCTCATCGAAGGAGATTTCTTGTTTCCTTCTCTTTACATAGAGGGGAAGAGATAGGAGAGTTAAAGTTTATTAAAAAGGATTGTCTTTCTTACTGAGAGTTGTTGCAAATAGAAGGCGAAGTTTTTTTTTTCAATACAAAGAGAGTGAAGTTTATTAAATATGAAAACATATCGTAATCTTTTCCATTTGCAAAGGGTTTAAATAATCGTAATAAATAGTTTTAACAGTTAATTGTTTTAAATTTTACATTAAGTGTTTATGTATCATTCAAGTTAAACATGAGCCAATTTATAATTTATCCCAATTATATATCAAACTATGCACTATTTATATATAATTCATAAACATACCATTAATATATTGATCTTAATTTAATACATTCTATTAATTTGATTTATATAAAATAAAATAATAATATAAAATTTTTATGAAAGAGATTAGATTTTATTTAAGTATGAAAATTGTTTTTTTTTAATTTACAATTAAAGATGAAAATGAGCAATCTGAATCGAATTGATTTTTGGATTGAATTCAATTTAATCTTTGTTTTTTTTAGTCAATCCGGTCTTTAATTTTAAACGCTGATAGATGCGGTCCCGTCTCTTATTTTTCAAAGCACCCAAAGCGATACATGCTCAGTTGTAACAGTAAACTCTCACCATCTCAAACAATTCAACAGCTCGGATAACTCTAAGACCCGCCGCGCAGGGCCTTCATCCACTCCTATATTCCTCAAAAGATCTATAGTTGAAAATCAAGAAAGTGTTAACAAAGCTTGACTTGGAACAAGAAAGTATTGAGGTAAAGCTTTTCTTTAGACCGAGGAGTTGAGGCATTCGGCTATTGTTGTGTTATGGTTTTGGAGGTAAAATTATGTTTTTAAGTTCATGACATTGGGTAATTTGCTGGGTTAATTTTGAAACTGAACTTTTCAAACGTCGTTGCAAACGGATTGGGTTTTTTTTTTGGGTAGTTGCTTTGTAGTTGAGGTGTTTGATAAGATGCCTCAAAGAAATATTTCGTTTCCAGAATCGTTCAATGGTTTTCACCAAAGTAATGATTTTTGTTTTCTAAATGGTGATTTACAGTGCTTGAATTTGCATCGAAGTTGTGTTTTCCAAAGTTTTAATTTTTAAAAATGACATGGTTGCTCTTATTTCTGTGCTTTTTGTGCAAGTTGAAAGAATCCGAGAGTTAGATTTGCAGTGTAACGAGAAATGGCATCGGAGTCGTTATCAGAAGGAGAAGAAGAAGGAAAGATTATTACAGGAGGGAATCAGTACCTGATTGTGGATGATGACCTTAGAGAAATGGGCAAAAACGCTGCCTGGAGTGTCAGCTCTTGCAAACCTGTCAATGGCATCTCCTCTCTCCGTGATGACAATCTTGATTCCTATTGGCAGTAACTATCTTGGCATGAATTCCATCTATATTTCTGATATCTCTCTGTGAATGCTCAAAATCTTGAACTATTTCCCCTCACTTGTGTATTTGTTTGTGCATGTTTTAGATCTGATGGTGCGCAACCTCATTTGGTGCACATTCAATTCCAGAAGAAAGTGAAGCTGCAAGTATGAATTTGAATTTCTGATACTTTGACATGGTGTAATGTCAAGAGAAAAAACAAAGGACTAATAGCGGAAAATTATTTTCTTTTCTTTATGAATTAAAGTTGGTCGTACTCTATGTGGATTTCAAGCTGGATGAGAGCTATACCCCTAGTAAGATTACCATTCGTGCTGGTGATGGATTCCATAACTTGAAGGTATGTTATTAAATTCTATCACTTTCAAATATGTGTTCATTGTGCCCTTCTTATATTTTATCTCTTTTAGAATTTAAATTTAGATTGGGATTGCCTGTTTTGTTTAAGATATCAAGACTGTCGAACTTGTCAAGCCTACCGGTTGGGTTCATCTATCATTGTCTGGAAATTATCATAGGTAACAACTACTATGCCCATGTGCTGATTCTTCCCTTTGCTTTTTGTGTTTCTCAGAAATTTTCTTTTTATGCCACTTATTTTGTTTTAGATTCAAGTTGATAGTGGTTTTCATGTTCCACTTGTTTCTTGTAGGCTTGAATGTAATAGTTGTCACAAGAGGGTTACGTGGTTTCTACTTATTAGAGATTGTATTTGAACATTTCAATGTAAATGCAATGACAATATTTTAACCCTGTTAACTGTATATTCTGCTGGCATGAGAGATAATATTCTTATTTTCTTCACAGTAGATGAAAGCTGGAACCTGTCAATCAAAAATTTGTATTTGTCTTTTTCTATTTGCTTTGAACTCATAGTTGCTGCATGATTATCTTGATCTCAAGGCAGCAAGCGTTTTAGAAATTTTGAATTGAAGACTTTTTAGAATTGGCCAAATGGGATTAAAGTTTTTAAGAGGTTAACATAATTTGAAAGGCAGTCTTGAGCCATTGGATTTTTGTGTTCCTATCATTTCATTTTGAAATTTGTTTTAAAATTTCATTACTTGTAAATATCTGAGTAATGTCACAAATTTTTTTTATTATTCATGTAATTTACTCTTGAATAAATAAGGATGTAAGTCTGTAGTCCAATTTGTGTTATCAAATTGTCTTGTTTTCTTAATATTCTGGACATAAACATCAAGTACTCGTGAATAGATTGATATAAAGCTTGGTAAAAGAAGTACCCACTTGAACTCTGTAAATACCTTCAATTGTTAAAGCATGACTTGAAATTGTTGATAAGAATAGAAAATATACTGCACTGAATGGACCTGCTGTACAGGGTACAATGATATTTGGTATAACAGACTTCTTATACATACATAATACATACATGTACATACATATGAGTGCTCACATATACGGAATTCATTGAGCTATAATTGGTAAGAGGATATATTTCCATGTAATTGAATTCCCAGATTTTTCAGATCTCTTGTTTAGTAAATAATGAGAAATAATTAGCTTGAGGAGACTGAAGACTATTGAATCAATGTGTTACCAATGGTCTTTTCATATGAAAATGTCTGATTTGATTTCACAGTTTTCTAACCTTCTCATTATTTGTGCAGGGAAACTTTTGTCAATACGTTTATGTTACAGATTGCTGTGCTATCCAATCATCTTACTGGAAGGGATACTCATATACGGCAAATAAAAGTTTATGGGCCTCGACCGTGAGTCTTCTCAACATATACTAGTTGTTTTTCATCACAATCCTAACTATGCTTATTGAGCCTTTAATTTTAAATGCTCTTCAGGAATCTTATTCCCCATCAGCCTTATCAATTTACTTCAAGAGAGTTTATTACATACTCTTCTGTGAGATGAGAAATGTGATCTAGCAGGAAAACAGAGAAGTGGGAAGTTTATGAAGCTTGCAGCTGAGAGTAGCCAGGCCTTCTAAGAACCATGAATTTCCTTGCGGGCACATGTACACTAGAATGTTCTGCAATTATCAAAGATCTTCTTAAGAATGTGATTGATGGAATCTTCTAAAGCATAAAAGACTTGATATTTCTCTATATCTTGTCTAATTATGCTTAATCTTACAAATGATGCCGCGGTTTTTTTTTTTTTTTCCCTTCTTGGTTGGACAGATATTCAATATATAAATATAAAAATGCAAAAGTAAAAAATAAAGTATAAGTCTTTAAATGGCAAAAGACTTTCAGCGATACCTCTGCAAAAGCTTGGGTTTCTCTGGGCCTCAATTGCAAGATTACAGATTCTAGGTTAGAATTCATGCGTGAAGGCTAAAGAAATAGGGTAAGGATAATCTGCGAGACCTCCCCACTTATGGCTAACAAATCTATAATGCCGTATAGCAAATCTATTAGCATTAAACCCAGCTTTTAGCAAAATTTGTTGCCTAAATATTCCATGGCATCTAATTAGACAAGCTTTGACCAAACTTAAAGATATCAGATGCTAAACCAGCCAACGGGTTAGAATCACATTGAAGCATATTTGTTCCTTTCAAGTAAATATTCAGATCTTATTTGAATTAACTTGATTCTTTGGGCCTCCTAAGGGAGTAATTTCTTCTATTGTGTTCACTATTATCTTTCAATGCACGTTGAACTTTCAAACGTGTGAGCATTGCTTCTGGCGGCCTTAATGTCACTGTTAAAATCTTGACAGATCGTACTTCCAAGAAATCACAATCAACTTCCTGCACTGCTAAGCATTCTCCGCAGTTCGAGACAGCCACACATTTTAAGATTCAAACCAACGACCAGAAAGAAGCAAAGGAAAGGATAAAATACTTGAGCAGTGTAGGAAACAAGGAATAATAAATATAAGCGACAGGCTGACAAAGAAGGTACAACATTGACCAGAAGCCATGCAAGGTAATAAAAATAGTTTTATGCTAAATAATGTAGCAGAGACACTGGTAAAAATGGCGTCTATACCAGCAAAAGATAAAACAGTATCGTGCATAGCTAGACTTATTCCAACTGAATCAGAGACTGAAATCAAGAATAGGCTCAGATATTACCAGGCAATGATATAAGAAGCTAGCCCAGTGCCTTTACCTCTAGCCAATCAAACTGCTCTTCAACAGGCATACAGTACAATTTATACAGATACCATACACTGAACTTTAATTTAACATTAGTGTTATGATGAAAAACAAAATACAAGTCAAATTCCATGATCAGAAAAAGTATTTAAACAGCCAAGATCAGCTGTGATTGGCCACGCATAATGAGCTACGCATAGAGTGCACATATATTTCAAAATTAGGTGAAGCAATTAGGCAAACTATGGTAGTTATTTCCAGGCCCTTTGTATATCATTCACAGGCTGGTTTGGTGTCGAAGCTGCTAAGGCAGATTGCAAAGGCTTGGAAGGCAGAAAGTGGGTAGCGATAATCCATGGTAAACATATCTTTTCCAATTTTTCCAAACTGTAAGATCACCTTCTCTTGCTCTTCAGCTGACACATTGTGGGATGGCTCAACAGCAGCCACAAGCTGGAAATTCTTAACAGAAGCAACAGTAACACGCCCTCGGAAATTTAAGCACCAGCACTGTAGCTGCTCATGCCATCTAGGGGCCTTGTTTTTAAGAACAAGGGGCTCTCCCAAGCCATGCATTATTACCGGTGACTCTGATGGACTAGCAGAACTGATATCCAAGACTAATTCCTTTCCTTTCGAACCTGATGACATAGATAAACGGTCATCAAAAGTCTCTGGGAATGATGTTGGTGTTGGGGCGATGCCCCCCTCCTGAATGGAAGAGATGGGAATTGAGTGCATGACACAGTGCATTCTCCTTGGCCCTCTCGTGCGGAGAACATTGAGTTCATAAGTGATGGAGCCTATACTATAATTACAAGCAGGTAATTTTGGAGACACCTGTCTGGAATGGAATCTCCGATGCAACCGACTAGCTGGTTGTATTGGCACTTCACATGCAGGTTGGCTATCAAATATGGTGAATTTGGTTCCTAGAAAGTTAGACCTGGAAAACACTTGAAATAAGTTTCAGGGAAATGAAAAGAATTTTGGTAAGGAATATGTGATATCCAACACTTACCTCAGCTTACCAATGTAAGTGTTGCTGGCTCGAGAAAAATCATCTGCAACCAAAGATATAATGAAGTCTGTGCATGTTGCTCTTCTGATCTTTCTGGCAGCTAGTAGCAATTTGTCACTCTCACCCTCAGCTGATTAAAAAAAAAAAAAGTAACTACTGATATTCACAATCAATATGAGCTTTCTAATCAATCAACTTTTTTAAACATAAAATGTCAAATAAGTAGCAAAACTACCATATTATTGGCCTTTTTCTATAACCCTAGAATAAAACAAGTTTTCATTGAATTTGCAGAATTTCCAACAAGAAACCATCATTAAAAAATCACCATTCTAATGAATCAATAAACAGGAGTAAAAAGGCATAGTAACAATAACATATACATTCCAGCTACCACAGATAATTAAATGAGTCCAAAAAGAGAAATGATTGTAGATTAGTATTTCTTAAAACTTTTCTTGTCAGTTTCATTGGTGATTTTCTTGCCAGAGGTGGTGGTAAAAGCAACAGAATACAATTGCCAGCAATAATAAGAAAAACAAGAGGACGCAGTCTGACTTACAAGGCACCAGACAATAGTACAACAGATATGTAGAAGTTGCAGTATCTCTTCTAATATAGCACTGTATGCGAGATTCACGAGGACCCGGCTAGTTTCAAGCATCAAAGCCAAGTTAGAGCAAACAGCAATCAGAACAACACGTCAATTAATTAGAGTTAAAAATGAGAAAAAGGAAGAGGAGCTGAAGCAACACCTGCTTCAGTGAGATGGGAAATGTCAGTCTGCCACATTGCTCAGGAGTTTTAACAATTTCCTTTGTGATTTCCCTCCACGACCTACAAACTAAAGCACAAGAAACAACAACAGCACGAGCAGGCCACGAGGTCTCACTCTCTTCTACCCTCCTGATGATATCTAATAGCAGCTCTGGTGGTAGATTTGCCCACCGACCCTGTTGAATGGGTACAGATTCTGGTGGTGTTTCATCAGGTGCAATATGTGACCTCGCCCTGCCTCGCCAATGCTTCCCTTCAATACCTTTCCTAGATATGCTACCAATTCCATCTTTCATTTCCTTCAGCTCACGCACAATGCTTTTGAGGGACATCTTAATTCAAAGGAGCATATCAATTTTTTTCCCTTCAATATTGAACTGCCAGCGCACACAGAAGGAAATTCAAAATCCAATAAAAAAAAAAAATCTACTAAAACAAGAAGACAAAATTCATTAATTTGAACAAATAATAATCCAACTTGGATACATCCTCAGACCTTCTCGGTTAACGTGCGAGTAAATCCAAAACTGCAGTACCATGTTTTGGATGTTATGATTGGAATCAAATGCAAAGGATGGATGAATCGGAAGCATACATACAAAGAAACAAAACCATTTAAATCTGTAAATCAGGAAAGATTCTAACAGAAAATGGCAAGACAAGAAAACCCAATGAACGTTAATTCACAACTCAAAAAAAATCACAGCTTCGCAATTATATCATCAACCGAATCCAGAAACTCCCCCATTTGCAATCAAACACGTGCATTCAAAGCATCAACAAGGGGGAAAAAAGAACCAAAACGCAATAACAGATCCAAGGATTTGATTTCCTCAAAAATCATTTTCAATGAAATTAGCGAAATGTTGAATTTAAAAAAAAAAACGAACCTGAACCAGGCGAACCAAACCTAACCAGCTCAAATGCAAGAAAAAACAAATCTTCCAATCTAAGAGATGAATCAATGACAAAAACCGCAGAAAATCATATCAAAGAGAGAGATAGAGAGATCACAACGGAGAACGACAACCAAATCACGAAAATGACAGCCGTGCTAGACTTGGGTGATGTATACCGCCATTGAGGCACTGCCTCAACGCCACCACCGCCAAGCGGCCAAGAGGAAGTGCAGCATAGAAACCCACAGTTTCAATTAGAACCCCGAAATTCGCTCCCTTAAAACGGATCCAACCCATCTCTTCCCTTTGCCATTCACATTTATATTTATTATTATTCTGTTAAAAGTCGAGTTCGGTGGAGCGATTAGTCTACTGTCTGCTTACTCGTACGTTGCCATATATCGCAACGGCTTGGACGCGTGACGTGGCTTCCACTTTACTATAATTTTCTTTGTTCTTTCCTTATATATGATTATTACTAACTATTTTAAAATTTATACTAAAAAAACTATTTTAAATTTTAAATAGCATTATTTCATTGTTTGGAATGTTAAGTTTTTAATTACTTGAAACGTCATACTATTTTATTTAAATTAGTTATTCTCACCTCACAATTTCTCTTGTTAACTTTTTAATTTGTCTATTTAAGTCTACATAATTTTTTTTTTGTTTAGTCAAATGTTTGAACTAGTAAAATTATTTTTAATGTAGTACTTTCTTTGATTTGAACCGGTAAAATTCATAATTTTGTTACATTTATCTGGCCTAATACTAAATTATATATTTTATTTTTAACTAATTTTATGTCTAAAATTTTAATACATAATTTTTTCATTTTAAATATAAAATACATATTTTTTTCATTTTAAATATAAAATTTATTTATTTTTTTACTTTTTGTATATATTTAAACAAATTTTACTGTAATAAAAATAAAATTTATTCAAATATATATAAAAAGTAAAAAAAATAATTTTTTGTATTTAAAGTGAATAAATTATGTACTTATATATAATTAGTTAAAATAATATATAAAATTTGATACCAGGTCAAAGAGATTTTCACGTGACAGTCACTGATTGTTTAAATTAAAAAAAACACCAAAATGAAAAATGATTTCGCTAATTCAGACATTTGATTGAATAAAAAAAAACATGTTTATACATCAAAATAGAAAAAATTAAAAATTTCATACATCAAATTTATAATTTACCTCAATTATAATATTTAAATTTATTAATTTAGTTATTATATCATTGATAAGAAATAATAAAAAAATACACACGATTAATTAGAAGAAAATGGGGATGTAATGGGAGAATGGATATCAATTGATTGATAAGTTAAAACCAAATTTGCTTAGTATTTGATTTAATTTTAATTTAAAATTTATTTTATTTGTAAATGAATTTCTTGTAAATTTTATTTATAAGTAAATTTCTATATTTAGTATATTATAAAATAGAAGTAGAAATTTAAAATGAAATGAATTTTATATTTTATTTAAATATAAAATTCAATAAAATATTTTATTTTATAAAAATATCTTTATGTTATTTTTAAAAATTATTTACAAATATAAAAACAAAAAAAAGGGAAAAACAAAATAAAAAGAAGAAAGAGAAAAAGAAGCTAGAGAAATAAAAGAGAGAAACGTGAACAAATACTTTAATTATGAGTACTTTGATTATAATGAAAAAATTTTATAACTTTAAAATTTATTTATAAATTATATCAATTTTGATAAAATTTAATTTAATTATAATCAATTCTAAAGATTAAAAAAATAAATTTTTATTTATATTAAATACATGACATATAGATTTATAAATAAATTATATAAAATTTACTTATAGCAAGCAGAAAATTAATTTCATATGTTTTTAGTTAGTTGGACACATTTATGAAAGCCGTAGAAACACACTGAGTCATAGTCCGATTTTTGACCCGAACTGATTTGAATTTCATATGTTGTTAGTCATACTACTTTCGTTAATTTCATGACTTAATTTCCGGTCCAAATCACATGAAATAATAATTTTTCTACTTTCAGAAAAAGGAAACCATTGACTAGTAGTTGCAAAGCAGGTTGAGGGTTGATTTTGTCACCTTCATCCACGTCAAATTTCCTTTTTTATTTTTTATAATGTTATATTCATAAAATTCATATTTGACATATTATCATTGCATATTTTTAAATATCCATATAAGAGGTCTAGTGTATATAATAATATTTAAGAGAAATCATTAATATTGTACAATAAATAATATATTGTAAAGATAAAAAAATATTTTATAAAATAAAAATTTTAAAATTACAATATTATACTTGGCATAATTGAAATTAAAATTATCTCAACATTGTTACCTTTGGGATGAGAATTACAATCAATACTAGTCGTATCTTATATGTTGTGAGTAATGATTATAATAATAAATTTTAAATAAATTTAATATTTATTTTTATTAAATAAATATTGAATGATGAATTATTATTTTTATTAAAAAATTATTATCAAATAAATAAAATCATAAAATAAAATTTTAAAATTTATAATTATATAGAAAAATATTTATAATAAAAGATTATCTATTAATTCATTCTTTTAATCTTAGATAGTATCATTTTAAGAGAAAATTTATTAAATTGAGTCAAGTAATTTATGATAATTAATCAAATAAAAAAATTAAGTATTTCATAATTAAAAATAAAATTAATAGACAATTATACATTATACATAAATGAGATCATTATAACAAAATATTATGTATTGATTCATATCTTAAATTTTATGTGTCATAATTTTAAGAGAAAAGTTGTTAACTTTAAATGAAGTAATTTTTAACATTTTATTATACTGTTTGTTATTTTTTATATACTCAGAATTTTATACAATTAATGAAATTAATTTAAATTTTAACTTCATGTTTAAAATTATTACTTTTAGGTTTTTCTAGTTTTATGTTTATAATTTTTACTTTCAAATTTTTCTAATTTCTTATTTAAAATTTTTTTTAGAAATTTTACCATTTAGATTTTTTATTTTCTTATTTAGAAAGTATTTTTATATGATAATTAATTTTGTTAATTTTCTATTTAGAATTTTTTGATATGGTAGTTTTTTAATATAATATAAAATAATAACATGTGTCTATATTATACACAATTGTTTGACAAATAACAATCATTGTTTAAATTAATTTGGAGACTAAAATTAATAATATTTTGATATGGTAGTTTTTTATAACATAATATAAAATAATGATATGTGTCAGCGTTATATATAAGTATCTGACAAATGGTAAACAATTGCTTAAAATTAATTCTGAGACTGAAATTAATAATATATATTAATTTTAAAAATCAAAACCAATCAAATCAAATTAAGTAAAATTGAGAATCAAACGAGTAATTGATTTGATTCGATCTGGGATGATTTTCAATATTATTTTTTAATTATTATAAATATATTTTATTTTTTTGATTTTTAAAGCTATTTTCATGGTAGTTTTAAATTGTATTTATTATCAAATCAATTAAACTAAAATAGTTAGATTCATTGAATCAATCAAACTAAAAATCAATCAGTTATTCAATTTATTGACTAATGCTCTTTTAAAAATATTGATTACCATCCTTGCAGTTAACTTATGAAACTAACACTTTGTTTGGACAGTAACTTAATTGTAGAATTAGAAACTAACACTGCTTAGATGGAGTGTAAATAAATTATTGTCAAAGAACTATTCAACTCAAAAGTTTAAGTGAATGTCACCTTACTTTTAGACTTTGTGATCGTAGAAGCTTTGATATGTAATATTTTAAAACCGGACTAGAAATCAAATGGACATCTAGCTAGGTTTAGTTCGGCTAATTCAATTAATTTGATCGATCTAGTTTAATTATATTTAAAATATTTAAAAAATAAAAAGTATAATATCATAAAATAATAAAAATATTTTTAACATTTAATTTTTTAAAAAATTTTCAATAGTGTAATTTTAAAATTTTAAAATTTACAAAATGACATAGTTTTAGGATAAATTGATTTGATTCGATTTTCCGTTTTAGTTGATTTTTCAGGTTTGACCATTTTTTTAAATTTTGAATGATTTTTATTAATCAATTTTAATTATTAAATTGAACCTGACTACTAACTAGATTTCTATTTTACCAATCTAACTAAGTAGTTCAATTCTGAAAATATTGTTGATATTATGTCAAAGAATTATTTAACCCAAAAGCTTAAACTATTGAGTGCGGTTAAAAAATAATTTTATATCTCCAACACCTATCATTAACTTAGAGTATGAAACTAACACTATATTTGAATAGAGTATAAATAAAAGGAAAGAAAGTTCACTAAAGTAAAGAGATGGAAGAGAAAAAGAAATAAATTAAAAATTTAAAGTCCTTTTATTTAGGAGGAAGATAAAAGTTCAATAAAGTATTTAATTTTATAAAAATATACATACTTTTCAAAAAAGAAATAAATTTCAAGAATAAAAGATAAAATATATTATTTTCTTTTGTTGAGTCATTTATCTTTTGGGCTTAATGTGCATCTTGTATTTTTCATGATTGATCATTTTAATATTTTAATATTTTACGTTTGATTTTAATTAATTTAATATTTCATCTTTTATTTTTTAGTCTATTAAATATTATAATAGACTAATTTCATAATTATAACACATTATAAGTAGAGTGAAGCAACTTATTTCATAATTAATAGACTAAAATACCCTTTATTATTATTAGTATTATTATTACTACTACATAGCTAGCCATCGTTTATTTGTTTCTTTCTTTCTTTTCCCAACATCCTCTACATTGCCCGGTCGGTGTTCAAGTCCACCGCAAACAAATGCTGATCTCTAAGTCATCTTCCTTCTCTATAGATGACTCATTTTCTTTGAAATGGAGTCGATTCTGTCTCTGCTGCACATATATGCCTAGAGATGACTTTGCTAATGAGGCTTCACCGTCTAAAATGAGGTTCATCAACACCATGAAGAGATCTAAATTTTTGAATTTGACACTATAAGATCTCATTGTTCATTTATTGACTTTGAATATTGAGCCCAGTTTGCTTCTAAGAGTGATGACAACATCGCAATTTGTATATTTCAATTTTTGACAATGATAAAATGGCTACACAAAGGGATTCACAAATCAATTTTTAATTTGGTTCAAAGACAAAGTAAGGATTGAACAATTCAAAACTTTGAGTAATAGGTTATATTTGGAAGGACATAGTGGCTGGAGATCTTGAACTTATGTATCTGATAAGATTGAGATTCACATTCAATTTCTTTGTTTTCTACTATGGTATTCTCAACTAGTCCAATAAAAGCTTGCTACTGGGTTGCTCTTATTACTTAGCAGTACTATGTCATAAAATTTCAAGTAATTTTTTTTTTTCAAATCTCAATTTTCTGATTTTATCCTTGAGGACAAGAATAATTCTGAAAGGGAGGGTAATGTTGTGACCTAAGAGGAAGCCATAGCAATTAAGAAAGAATAGAAAAGAAGGAAAACAGACTAAAGAAATAAAGTTCAAATGTTGTAGGCATTCATAGGCTTGATATTAGTTAGTCAAGCAATGACTAGTTGCTGAAGTGGTTTCAACGGCTAGCTACTGATATCTTACCTATTTTGTAAAATAATTTGATTTCAATTATTAATTAAATATATTTAATATAATTGAGATAATACTCAAATGGTTCTAAGAGATGTGTATTCAATTAATACTTTATAGACTTTTTTAAAGTGAATAAATTTTATAGAATTTGTAGATTTTTAATGATTTTTTTGTAGAGTTTATAAAAGTATAAATGATTTTTTATGACTTTATTATTTTCAAAGTTTATAAAAGTCTAGAGAAAATAGAAAAAAAAAATTTAGATGTTCTATTTATACTATTACTTAAAAAGTCATTCAGTTTATAAAAGTCTATTATTTTTATAAGTCAATAATTTTTTGAATATCAATTAACTTTTATGAATTTTATAACAATTATAATTGAATGCCCCTGATTTTTATAGTTTTTTTAAGTTTTTAAAAGTTTTTATTGAATTTCATCTAATTTTTATAGACTTTTTAAAAGTTTTTATTTAACATTTAAAGATTTTTTAAAAGTTATTGTTAAATACTCTCCAACTTTTAAAGTCTATAAAACTTTTTAATTCTGCTAATTCAACACACCTATATAAATATATTTAAGATGGATTAAGTCCTATGAAATAGCAAGAAATTATTTTAATTGGGGTTTAAAACTAATTCAATTATATTATATATGATATCTTACCTATTATCTTATGTAATATATTTTTTGCACAATCAAGTTATGTAGACAAATATTGTTTAAAGAAATTTAGAAAACGAGTTAATCTTTTTGTCTTTTGCAACCAAGAATTATTTATTTAATTAATTTTATTTTAATAATTTTCAAGCAAAATTTAGTAGTGAAAGTCAGAAATATTATTATTATGATTATTGTTGTTGTTATACAAAAGTTTTGATATAAAATATTTTATTAGTAAAAATTAAGTTT
>CATIWR010413451.1:0-60458 GCA_949677035.1 Omphalea diandra
AATGAGTAGTACCATCAAGCTAGACAATGATGAATCGGGTAAGGCGATAGACGAAAAGAGATATCGAGGTATGATCAGATCTCTACTCTATCTTACTGCTTCTAAGCCATATATAATGTTTAGTGTTTGCATGTGTGCTAGGTTTTAATCCTCTCCTAAAAAGTCTCACTTAAATGTTGTTGAAAGGATTTTTAAATACTTGCATGGCATAAATCACTTAGGGTTATGGTGTCCTTAAGAGTCATCTTTTAGCCTTGTAGGGTATTTGAATGTGGATTAGCATGCACGTCTAAGCAAGCTGGCCGGCCTATCTTCTTCGGAAGTCTTCTTCACAGTTTATTAGATAGAAAAAGCAATTTTGGGACTTGCCAATTTATAGGAGAATGCCTAGTTTCTTGGTTTAGGGAAAAGTATGTGTCAATTGCCTTATCCATTACGAATGTTGAGTATATGACGGTGGGTTATTGTTGCACCCAAGTTCTTTGGATAAAACAACAATTGAAGAATTTTGGCAAAGTGGTTGATCACATTCCCATTAAATGTGATAACATAAGTGCTATTAATCTCTCTAAGAATCCTACTCAACACTCTAGAAGCAAACACATAGATATTAGACATCATTTTCTTAGAGATCATGTGCAAAAAGGTGATGTTGTGTTAGAATTTATTGACACAAATCATTAACTTGCAGATATTTTCACTAAACCTCTAAATGAAGAAAGGATGAACTTCATTAAGAGAGAATTGGGAATGCTTGATGGAAGCTCCCTAAAATGAAAATTTTTGATCTTATGTGTAATATTGATATGTGTATTGATGTTTGTTGATTTGTGATATTTATAGTTGATATAGTTAAGTGGATCACAATTTTTTTTCAGAAGTCAACTATTTTTCATTAATGACTCATAATTCATGGTCGCAAATTACAAGTCAATTTCACCCAGCTGTCAAACATCAATTCGCATTCGCGAAATTTCCTCTCCATTGCGAGTTTTGTCAGTTTTTCAAATTTTTGATCGTTAAGGCGCGTGTTCTCAAGGAAAATTTGTCTATTACTCACATTTTCCTATAACCGCCTGACATTTATGAGATTTGATGGCCAACCGTTTCCAACTCTACATAACTCTTCTTTTAGCCATTTTTAGCCATTGATACGCCTCTTCAAAGGTTATATAAACCCCTCAAACAGTGATTTTCATCACTTTATCTCAATTCTCAAACACTCAAACTCTTCAAGCATCAATTTTCTTCCAATTTTTCTTACTTGCAATGGCCCCCAAGAAAATTTTTAGAACAAATAAGGGTAAAGCAGTGGCTCAACCTTCTGGACCCCCTGCCCTCCAACAAATGAAAGGTGTAACAAAAAAGGAGAAGGAAAGGTACAAAGCCAACTCCTTCAAAATCATTCTGCCAAATAAAATTCTCTCATCCTTTCTATTGGAGATGTTCGGCATCAACAGCGAAGTGGGAGCATTCCTATCGAATCTTGGATGGAATGAGTTCATCTTTCGAGATGAATCCAGCTATAAGGAGGTGGTGCAGGAATTCATATGCACCATTCAATCAAGTAGAAAAGTCGAATCTCCTTCAGGTAAATACGAATTAGTATTTCGAGCATTTAGCGACCCTTTTTATATAACCTTTGACCAAATTTCCTTCTTTTTAATTTGCAAGTCGGAGAACACATTCCTTTCATCATCTTTGCACTTAACGTCATCTACTCCTAATTTTTGGTTAAAGATTTCTATCGAAACCAAACACGACCCTTGCTCCTCATTAGCCAAACACGTAAAGTCTTTACCCCTTTGGATCCTTCATCGCATCATCACCTTTTCAATCAACACAAGAGGTGATGGTAATGAGAAGGTATCCCAAAAAGACTTGGCATTTTTATTTTGCCTTGTCAAAAACAAACCAATCCAAACCGGCCGATACCTTATGGATCAATTGATTCACATGAGTATAAAGCTAATTTCTCTTGCCCTCCTACATTATTGCCATCTACAGATTTGTTGGAGCACTTAATGAGGAAAAAGAAAAATTCCTCACCAAGAAGTTCCTTCCATCCCAAAACTTTCTAGACCTCACCTACTTGATTAACACCAAAGCCATACACCTGGATACTTACGCTTATACTTTGGGTGCTTTCGGGGCAAAACGGATGGAGAGTTTACAAGCCTCTAAAAGGAAGAGGCTCTACATAAAAGAAGGCACAATCATTGTCCCTCATCCTCCTCCCAAACCAAAGTCCAAGTTATCTCTTACCACTATCAATAATAAATTGGATAAACTGATGAGGATGATGAAAAGAAGGTTCCTCTTCTTTTCACACCTTCATAGTGATATGGTAGATCTTCAAGAGAAACTAGGAGTTCCTCCTTGCCATCTTCCTGACTTCATTGAGTTTGATGACACTCAAGATAAAGATAGCAATGAAGATGTTAAGGATGGGGATGAAGCTGAGGGAGCCACACAAAAGTAAGCAGTAGAAACTTCTGGGGATGTTGATGATTCTCCCATCTTCTAGTTTAGGAATTTTTTTGTTGTTTTCCAGTTCTTTGTTTAGTTTGTCTTTTATAAACTATGTGTGATCCTACAATTGTCAATAAATAAAGTTATGCTTTTCTTGCAAATATTTGTTTTATGTGATTGATACATTCTTCTTTATGATTTGCTTTCTCATGACTGCTCATAAATGCATACTTATGCTTGTTTATATTCTCTTCTAACACCCTTTTTTTTATCTTGCCAAAGGGAGAGAGATATACATTAAGAAAAATCTAAGTCTAAGTCTAAGGGGGAGCAAAAATAACTTGCAACCATAGCATAAGTTGAGGGGGAGCTTCATACTATCACACTTAGGATTTTTTTTTTAAAGGCATTTCTCTTAAAATAATTAAATGTCATACTCAGAATTTTATCTTAAGTGTTCATTGATTTAATAGTATATTTAACTTCACATTTCTGCATTTATTTTTCACTTTGGATCAATCTAAATTGTCAAAATCAAAAAGGGGGAGATTGTTGGACTATGAGGGTTAATCCTAAGTCTAGGAACTCTTTTGATCTTGACAAAGGAGATTGATCATTATTAATGGTTTTTTTAAGTGTTGTTTTGTAGAAATTAATAGGTGAAGTTAGATAGAGCTCTTAAACTCCAAGTTGACTTCTAAATCGCGATCACAATTTCAGATTTGCGATCGCGATCCATGTGAAGACTTGCTAGAAATCAAATAGGTGAAATCACAAAGCCATTATTGGTCGCGACTCATTCAAAAGAAGGAGTCTAAAAGTGACAAACTTTTTCGCGGTTTATGTCCTAGTAGAGACACTACCGCGATTTTCAAAAAACCTTAAGAGGGAATCAAGTCCACAACCAAAGCTTGACAAATGTCCCAAGTGACTGTTGGAAAACAAAAATTGCGAAGGCAACTTGTTGGTAGCAACCGCGATTCTTGAAGTGGAAAATGCAATTTTTTACAGACGAATTTGCATCCCCAATTGCGGTCTGTACAAGAAAATTCATGACCGCTACTTTTGAGAGCAAGTGAAAGGCAACTGCTATATTTTCCTAGTGAACCAATGGCGAGAAGACACGTGGACTAGCTGTTAGACATAAATGGGGTTTTCCGCTGCAAGTTTTGGCTCCCGTATGAAAATTTGGAATTTGCGATTGCAAATGAGCAGCAGCGACCGTGACTTCAGCCTGACATGCAATTAATGCAGAATTTGTCTAGCATACCTTGAAGATTTTATATCAGTTTTATTGCAACATCTCTTTGGTGGGTAGAGGTTATAAATACCTCGCCAAACAGATGTAAATGCAAAAGAATTGATAACTTTATAACTAAACTCTTGCAATTTTGCTACTCAATCTTTTTTATTCTTTTAGAGATTGTTTGGTGTGAGCATAAATACTATTTGTAAAGGTTGTAGTGTGAGCCTGTAAAAACTCTAAGAGAGGTTGTTGTATGAGCCTTAAAAACACAAGTGTAAAGGTTGTTGTGTGAGCCTTCAAAACACAAGTATAAAAGTTTGGTGTGAGCTTGAAAACACCATTTTTAGATAGTGGAACACCCAATTGCTGAGAATTAGGGAGTGGACATAGGGTCGATTATACCCGAACCATTATAAATTCTATGTCTCTATTCTACTTATCTTCTTTCGTACTTTCTAGTCTTAATTTTTATACACCAATTCAACCCCCCTTCTTGGTGCCTAGGGCCAACAAATCAAAAAATCAACTATAATAAAATAGTGTTCCTAGAATATAAAAAAGAAATGTATTATAATTCACCAAAAAAAAACCCAAAAAATAATGTTCCAATATTCAAAATTTTTCATTCAATCTCCATCTAGGATTGAACTAGTGAAGATGCATTTGTCATGTTGTTAGATACCAAACTCCTTGACAACATTGCTTCATCCTTTTTCTAATTTACACATAATACTTTTCTTTTGCTTCTTTTCATAACATATAATCTCGTGATATTCATAATGAACTTCGCAAGATGGAGAATTTGGATTTGCCTTTATAATTATTTCTTATTTCCTTCTTCAAAAATTGGACTTGCAGAAGTTGGAGGCACAACCTTTAACCATGATTTAATGAAGCAATAATTAGACAATTGAAAAACTTTAAAAAAAAATGGATTATCAAACATTGAAACATTTAAAAAAATTAAAATAGGATGATGTACCAAATGATTTTAAACTCATTGGTATAGCATACAACTGAAAATTTTAAATCATCTAGTCCATATGGAAGCTGTTGATCATGCAAAAGATATAAAATTTCAACTCCATTTTCATTCAAAGTTCAAAATAACTTAATGATATATAAATGAAAGTTAATTTGTAACCCTCTTAAACATTATAAAAAGAAAAAAGTTCTTTAACTCCTATCATGTGAGAATATCCCAGTTCCATTTATACTTTGACAGTCCATGATTATGTAGTCACCTTGATGAGGTAGAAATGTGCTTCTCTTTCTCCTTGATTCATTGTAAGATACATGTATTTTGATGAGATGACTTGTAAGAAAATTATATATATATATATATATATATATATATATATATATATATATTGGTTTATTGAATTATAACAATAAAGGAAAAAATTGTAACAAAATTACAAAAGCTAGAAAAACTTACAAGTGTGTTATAACTCAAAGTATGGTCTATGATCTCAATAAAAAATCTATCCACCATTGTGGTTAGGATTGGGAAGATTCTATTCAGGATTATGATTGCTAAAGGTTGAAGATGGTTTGTTTACTTAGCAGAATGTTCAAACATAATATGAAAAAATGAGAGGTTGATTAATGTGGGGCACTATTGAAAGACGATATTGGCGGCTATCTTGGAAGGTGTATGTTTCTTTTTTATGATTAATATTGGCGGCTATCTTTTACATTTCGCTTCATATAAGTATAGACAAATTGCTAAGGGTTAAAGATGGTTAATGTTAGAGGTTGTGTTGGCAACTACAAATTCATAAGAGGTACTCTACATGCATTTATCTTTGGGAATATAAGTGCATTTAGAAAGTTGTCTTCTCCTATAGTAATCATGCACATCAACCTCCTATAGTAAGTTGCCCTAATCTAATATAGTAAGCATTATAAGCTTGCAATTGATATTAGCTTTGGATATTAATCGGATTGCTAGAATTTTCTTCGTGACAAACAATAATTGGACAATATATCAGATTGCTATTCTCGATTTTATTATTTAAAAAACATTCGAAATTATTAGAAAAATTGACCTAAATTCTTAAAATAACAAAATTAAAAAAATCAATTTCGTATAATTATTATAATTTTCTTCATGATCAGACAATAATTCTATTGGATTATATCTCACAATTTCCTAATCGACTAAATTTATAAACTAAAAAAAAACACTAAAGATTACAAAAATATTAGATTCATATACTTATTAGAATTATTAAAATTATTAAAATTTTCTTAAAAACTATAAAAATAGAAAAATATCTAATTTCATATAATTATTATAATTTTCTTTTGAAATTGGACATAAATTTATCGAAATGCTACTCATCACATCCTAATCAATTAAATTATTTAAAAAAACACTTCAACAATATGAAAAATCACTGCAATCCTATAATTTTTCAAAGTCTTAAAATTATTAGAATTTTCTTAATATAAACTTAAAATTAGAATATTTGATTCCATATAATTATTAAATTCTTAAAATTATTATATTTTTAATATAATTATTACAATTCTTAAAATTATTATAATTTTCTTAATAAACAAAAAAAAAAGAAATCACTGATTTCATATAATTATTATTTTTTCCATGATCGGACATAATTCTATTAGATCATGATGTTCTCATTGACTAAATTCCAAAAAAAAAAAACCATAAAAGATTAGATAAATCCTTAATTTTATACATTTTAGAATTTTGACAATTATTAGAATTTTTTAATAAACACTATAAATTAGAAAAATCTTTGATTTCGTATGCTTATTATAATTTTTAAAATTATAATAATTTTCTTAATACACACTTAAAATTGGAAAAAAATTTTGATTTTGTATAATTATTATATTTTTTTTTGTAATCAGACATAATTTTGTTGAATTAATTTTTGCGATGACCTAATTGACTAAATTCTTAAAAAACACAAATATTAGAAAAATCTTTGATTTCATACACTTATTAAAATTCTTAATATTATTAGAATTTTCTTAACAAATACTATAAATTAGAAAATCTTTGACTTCGTTTACTTATTAAAAAATTGTTAATAAACGAAAAAATTAAGAAAATTGTCGATTTAGTATAATTATTATAATTTTCTTTGCCACCAAACATATATGTATTAAATTAATACTCACGATGTTCTAATTGACTAAATTCTTACAAAACATGAAAGATTAGAAAAATCTTTGATTTCATGTACTTATTAGAATTCCTACAATTATTAGAATTTTCTTAATAAATACTGCAAATTAGAAAAATGTATGATTTTGTCTACTTGTTATAATTCTTAAAATTATTATAATTTTTTAATACACATTTAAAATTAGAAAATCACCAATTTCATATAATTTTTTTATTTTTCTTCGTGACCAAATATAATTCTATCAAATTGATATTGGTGATACTCTAATCCACTAAATTCTTAAGAACATAAGAGATTAGAAAAATCTTAGATTTTGTATACTTATTACAATTCTTAAAATTATTACAATTTTCTTAATAAATACTAAAATTAGAAAATTTTTCGATCTCGTCTACTTCTTATAATTCTTAAAATCATTATAATTTTCTTAATACACATTTAAATTTAAGAAAATCGTTGATTTCATAAAATTATTATAATTTTCTTCGCGACTAGACATAGTTCTATTGGATTGAAACTCATGATGTCCTAACTGACTAATTCATATAATTTTCATCAAAATGTATTTATTTATGTTCATCAAAATGTCTAAAATGGTCTGTTGGCCCTTAAGCACTAAGAAGGGGGGATTGAATTGCTGGGAATTTAAAAAATTTAGAGGGAAGACAAAATGTTTAGAGATTGAAAGAGAAGTAAAAGAAATGAACACATAATATTTATAGTGGTTCGGGTGTTAATGAACCCTACGTCTACTCCTTAATTCTTCACAATTGAGTGTTTTACCAATTCAAAGTGGAATTTCCAAGCTCACACCAAACTTGTACAATGTGTTTTAATGGCTCACACACAACCTTACAACTTATGTTTCAAGGGTCACATAAAAGCCTCAATCAAGTGTTTTCACAATGGCTAACACTTAATCTAATACAAGAGTTTTGATAGCTAGACTAACTTTCAAACTCAATTACAATGGTGTTTAATGCTTACACCCAACAATAATAGCTCATATACAAAGAATAAGAAGTTGAGAAGTAAAATTGCAAGAGTGTGGCTATAATCAATGATATTCTCTTGCATTCATGTCTGTTTGGTGGAGTATATATAGGCAATAACCACCAAAGATATTCTCTTACATTCATGTCTGTTTAGTGGAGTATATATAGGCAATAAGCACCAAAGAGACGTTACTAATAAACTATGCCTAAATCTCTAACGTAAGCTAGGCAGATTTTATATCAAATGTTTGTCAGACTAATTTCATGATAGTGACTAGCATTTCATGGTTGTGAATTTTTAATTCACACTAGAAAGATGAAAATTGTGGTGGAGAACCCCATTTTGTATCTAATGACTAGTTCACGTGTCATGATGCTATTGGTTCACCAAGAAAAAGTAGTCGTTAAGTTTGTTTAACCAACCAAAAACCACAATCACGATTAAGATCCTTCATGGACGCATAATAATCGCGAATCCTTTTGTTTGGTGAGGAAGAATTACTTCAATGGGTCGTGGTCGTGACAGGTTTTTTATCCTCACAAATTTTGATATCGCAATGGTCATTTGGACACTTGGCATGTTATGATTGCAAACTTGGTTCCCTCCATACAACTACAAAAGTTATGATAGTGACTAGGAATGCAAATGTCACTGTAAATCACTTTGTATGACATTCATGTCTTCCTTGGCTAGATCGTGGTTGTGAGTTGCTCCATAAATTCATCTGGTTCAAGTTCATCCATCCTTGTTGCAAGGTCTCGGTCATGATTTAGTAGTTCCTAACCGTAAATTTGGATGTCTTACTCAATGTTAGAGATTTAGACTTTCATTCAACTTTTAATGCAAATGTAACTTAAAAACTACAAAAACAACACTTAAACAAGATTTTAGTACCTATCAATCTTTATTGTCAAGATCAAAAGAGACTTTTGATTTAGGTTTGACCAACCTAGTTCAATATTCTCCCTTTTTTTTATTTTGACAACTTATATTAATTTTACTAAAGAAAAAGAATTACATGAGTGTTAAGTTGAGATGGTTAACATTTTTTTTATAGAATACTTGTTGAGAAACTAGGTTTATCAAAGATTTACATATTAGGTTAGATTGCTCCCCTTCAACTTATACTTCCTTTAATTATATGTCATGCAATTTCTTTAACTACTTTTCTCTCCCCCTTTTGCAAGATAGAAAAGAAAGTAGAAATTTGAAAATTATGTAAAAGTGCACAGATGACAAATACATAAAGCATAAATTGGGATAGTAAATAAAAGAGCAATCACACATCATAAAACAAATACATAAAACAGAAATTGCAAACATTTTTATTTATAGAAAAATATGGGATCACATACTTACAAAAGAAATAAAGTAAACAAAGGAAAAGAAAATACTATAAGCCTAAAAAAGAATACTAAAAGATTATAGAGCTATTATCATCTCTAGAATTAGCAATTTCTTCATCTGCACCTCCTCCTTGCGCTTCATCCCCTTCCTCTACCTTTTGATTTTCTTCTTCTTCTTGAATATCCTCCTAATCTTTAAAATTAGGGAGGTGGCAAGGAGTAGCACCCACCTTCTTTTGAAGATCCACCAAGTCACTATGGAGGTGGGAAAGTAGAAGAAATCTCTTCTTGATCATCCTTATAACTTTGTCCAATTTCTTATTTATTGAGGAGAAAGAGATGACAGAGGATTTGATTTTAGGTTTAGGCTGGGAAGGTGGAATAGGTTGGGTACCCTCCTCTATAACAAACCTCTTCCTCTTTGAGGCTTAAGAAGGTTCAAGCTTCTTAGCCCCAAAAGAATCCAAGGTATAGGTATAAGAATCTGAATAAATAGCCTTAGCATTAATTAGGTAGGGCAAGTCAAGGAAGTTGTGGGATGATAAATACTTCTTTGTGAGGAAATTTTCATTTTCTCATTGAGTGCTCCCACATATCTATAAATTATTGTGACATGAGAGGATAGAAGAAATTAGTTCTTTGTCTTGATACTCATGTGAATCAATTGATCCACAAGGTATCAGTCGATTTGGATGGGTTTATTTTTAGTTAAATAGAAAAGAAAGGCTAGGTCGTTCTGTGAGACATTTTCGTTTCCATCACCTCTGGCATTCAAAAAAAAGTGATGATGCAATGAAAGAGCCAATTAGGAAGGGTTGGATATATTTGGCTAAAGATGTTTTTGGGTCATGTTTGGTTTCAATGGATATCTCATATCAAAATTCTGAGTAAATGATATCAAGTGCAAAGATGATAAAAGGAATATCATCTCCTATTTAAAGATTAAAAAGGTTAGAAAGTTGTTCAAAAGTGATAAAGAAAGGATCCCTAAAAGCCTAAAAAATCAACCCACAATGACTTACTCTAGATTCGACTCTACGAGTCAAAGTTACAGTGCACATGAACTCCCTAACGATTTCTGTGTAGTCGGGTTCATCTCGAAAGATAAACTCATTCCAGCCTAAGTTAGATAGGTGGGCATGAATTCATCATTGATTCCTAGGGATTCAAGAAGAAAGGTTAAGGGAATCTTATTGGGTTGGATAATTTGGAGGAGTTGGCTTTGTAACAATCCTTTTCTTCTTTGGTAATCCCTTTCATCAAGTGAAGGGCAAAAAGACTAGAAGGTTGGGTTATGTCCTTTCCTTTCTCTACTCTATAAAGCTTTTTGGGGGCCATTGGAGAAGAGTGAAGATTGTAGAAGGTTTAAGGTAAGAAAATGAAAAGAGATGAAGAGATTTTGTAAAAGTGAGATGGAACATTGTTAAAAAGGGTTTAAATAAGTAAAACAACTGGTGCAAAAATGGTAACAAACTATTAAATTTACAATAAATGAGGGGGTGCCATCAGTTGGCAGTCAAATCAGTTAATGCTTAGCAGTTACTCTAATTCATGATCGTGAATCTCAAGTCGCGATAGCTAATTACAAACAATCTGAGTAATGGACAAAAATACCTCTAAAATCAAAATAGTCAACAATCAAAACTTTTGAATTTTGAAAAAATTCACAGTGGAGAATTGAAATAGCTACTACGAAATTGACATGTGATAGAAAGTGTGACAAGTGCCTATAAATTGTGACCACAAATGGAAAGTAGCAAATGCAAATTATGAGGCAAGAAAAGAAATCATGATGATATAATAATTAACCTTCCTAGTTGTGATCCACTTAATGTATTTATGCTTAATTCATGCAAATTAGCATAAAGAAGCACGTTTGTATAAAGAATTAAGACATCCAAAGAAGTATAATACACATCTATCAAATACAATACTCAATTACTCAAAATAATACACTAAATAAGGAACATTCTAAAAGATCTAAATTTCACTCTATGGGGCTTCCATCAAGCATTCTCAGCTCCTTCTTAATGAAGTTCATCCTTTTTTCATTAAGAGGTTTAGTGAAAATATCTACAAGTTGATGATTAGTGTCAATAATGTCAACAAACTCCAACACTACATCATCATTTTGGACATGATCTCTAAGAAAGTGATGCCTAATGTCAATGTGTTTACTTGTAGAATGTTCGATGGGATTTTTTGAAAGATTTATTGCACTTGTGTTGTCACATTTGATGGGAATGTGATTAATAACTTTGCCATAATCCTTTAATTATTATTTCATCCAAAGAATTTGGGTGCAATAATAACCCGTAGCCATATATTCTGCTTCAGCTCTGGATATGAAAACCAAAACTTGCTTCTCACTAAACCAAAAGACTAAGCATTCTCCTATAGATTGACAAGTTTGAGAGTGCTCTTTCTACCTGGTAAGCTACAGTCATAATCTGCATCCAAATATCTTAAAAGGCTAAAGGATGAATTTATAGGATACCATAAACTTAAGTGCAATGTGTCATGTAAATACTTAAGAATCCTTTTAACAACATTAAAATGTGTTTCTTTAGGGCATGATTGAAACCTAGCACACATGCATACACTAAACATGATATTGAGTCTAAAAGCAGTGAGATAGAGTAAAGAACCAATCATACCTTTATATCTCTTTTCATCAACAGACTTACCCGATTCATCTTTATCTAGTTTGATGGTAACACCCATTAGTGTCTTTGCAACTTTACATCCTTCCATGCCAAATTTCTTAAGTATATCCTTTGTGTACTTTGCTTGGTTGATGATTTGCCTCTTTAGTTTGCTTGATTTATAGGCCAAGAAAGAATTTGAGCTCTCCCATCATGGTCATCTCAAATTCTTTAGTCATACAGTTAGCAAAATCCTTACAAAGAGATTCATTAGTAGCACCAAATATAATATCATCAACATACATTTGTATAATGAATGTGTCATGATTATGCCTTTTAACAAATAAGGTAGCATCAACCTTCCTTTTCTCAAAATTATTTTGTAAAAAAAATAAGCTAAACCTTTCGTACTAAGCTCTTAAAGCTTATTTCAAACCATACAAGGCTCTAACTAAGTTATAAACATGATTTTGAAAGATGTGAGATTCAAAACTAGGAGGTTGTTTAACATAACTTCCTCCTCAATGAGACCATTTAAAAATGCACTTTTAACATCCATTGAAAATAATTTAAAATTCATGTGACATGCATGAGCTAAAAGAATCTTAATGACCTTAAATCTTGCTACGGGGGCATAGGTTTCATCATAATCAATGTCTTCCTCTTAGTTGTACCCCTTTGTAATCAATCTAGCCTTATTTCTAGTAATGAAACCTTACTCATCTAACTTATTCCTAAACACCCATTTGCATCCTACAATAGGGTGTTCCTTAGGCCTAGGAATAAGTTTCCATACATTATTTCTCTTAAATTAATTTTGTTCCTTTTACATGGCAATCACCTAACTTTCATTATCAAAAGCTTCATCAATTGATTTTGACTAAAACTGAGAAACAAATATAAGATTATTGTCTAAAGCATTAAGTTGAGATCCAGTACTTACACCTTGGAAGTATCACCAATAATTAGATCCTTTGGGTAATGTTTGGAGAACCTCCAATGCTTGGAAAGATCTTAATATGAAATTTTTGCTTATTGTGGTTGAAATTCCTTTTCTTCACTTGATTACTTGTCTTTGTCATGATTTTTAGTAATCTCTCTTGAAGTTGAATCCAACTCTATTTTCTCAAAGTCACATATAAGATTATCAATAAGAGAATCTTTTCTAAGATTAAGTTGGTTAAATTCATCAAACACAATGTTCATTGACTCCTCAACAATCATAGTACTTTTATTGAAAACTTTGTAGGCTTTACTAGAGGTGGAATATCCTAGAAAAATACCTTCATTTGTCTTTGAATCAAAATTTTCAAGATTATCCTTAGTATTTAAGATGTAGCATTTGCAACCAAAGATTTTTAGGTATGACAACTTAGGTTTTCTACCATTTCAAGGCTTATAAGAAGTTTTATTGAGAATGGGTCTTTTGAAAACATGATTAACAATGTAACAAGAAGTATTAATGGCTTCAGCCTAAATGTAATTAGGCAAGGAATACTCATTGAGCATAGTTCTAGCCATTTCTACTAGTGTTTTATTTTTCCTCCTTATGATACCATTTTGTTGTGTTGTTAGGAGTTGAAAGTAATTAGGCAAGCTTTAAATGCTAAGTGACACTTGAAAGATTGGTTAGCCAAATCATCTAAGTCAATTAGATAGGTATTGCCTTTCTTTTCACCTAGAAAACTACTTTTTAATCCACCAAAGTGGTAACTTGGCATTATCTAGGGTCAAAGGTGACTTTGTTACCTTTATCACATAATTAACTTACACTAAGTAAATTATGTTGTAAACCATTTATAAGTAGAACATCATCAATAAGTGAATAACCATTCTTACCAATTATTCCAATGCTAATGACCTTACCCTTGGCATTGTTTCCAAAAGTGATATTACGACCTTCCTTCTCTTTTATAGCCATGAGTAGCTTTTTGTTGCCTATCATATGCTTTGAGCATCCACTATCACATGCCAATTTTTGTGGTTGCCATGCAATCCTACACAACACAAATAAATCACTTTTGTTTAGGTACCCAAGCATACTTAGGTCCTTAGGAGTTAGGCCTAAAAGGGTCCTTTAATTTAAGGTGAGCCTTCCTAATATAGCAATAGATGTTTTGTGACCAAACTTCATGCAATAATGACATTAAAGTTTAGACTTATGAGTCTTTCTCCTATACATAGCTTTGGTATGAGTAAGGGTACTTCTCATACCATGATAATGTAAGTGTGAGCATTTAGGAGTAGAAGAGAACTTTTTGTGTGTGTTATGATGAGCATGTTCTTTGATGTAAATGTATGCATGGTTAGCCCTTTTTGGCATAAGCTTTGAACCTTAATGTGCCTTCCCTTTGCCTTTAGGCATTGATGGCTTAGTGCTATGAGCACTCTTCCTCCCAACTACTTTAATACTAGATGTTTGAAGGGTTGAAGCTCTAATGAAAGCAGTGAGAGGGGGATTAAATGATGAGGAGGGTCCATTAAAGCAAAGACCATGTCTAATTAATAGGGGCCTTTGAGATACAATTAATGTATATAAAGCTTTCTTTCCTTTATGAAACTTAGAAATAGAATTTCTAAGCTTAATTACCTGTCCTTTCAAGGTATCGTTTTCCTTTCTTAAGAAATTTAGAGAAGATGAAGACTTAGAAAGACTTTTTAAAGACTTTTTGAGTTCTTCATTAGAAGTCCTCAACTCACTTATAAGATCATTTAAGGATTTAAATTCAACCTCTAATTTAGAGCATTTTTTTCTTGTAAGTTTTCATTTGTGACTTGTATTTGTCACATCTTAAGATAAGAGCTTCTAAAAGCTTATCATCTACATCATCTAACACATCATAGTTTTTACAAGAATAAAGTGAAGAGCTTACCTTATTTGAAGAGTCATCTTATGCCATGAAGCATAGATTTGCCACTTCATCATCTTTATCCTCTTCACTTGAGTTGTCATCCCAAGTAGCTTTAAAGCTTCTCTTTTTTTTTTCCTGGTCCCCTTTTTTCTTCTTTTTCAGCTTAGGGCAATCATACTTGATGTGGCCTTATTTGCCACACTCATAATATGTTACCTCATTTATTCTTTCTTTGAGGTTGGGAGTTACTTTTTTGAAGTTTCTTCTATCTTTTATTCTTTTTATTAGCTTTTTTGTTCTTCCAGAAAGCATAGTTAGATCCTCATCTTCTTTATCACTATCATCATCACTTGAAACAACCTATGCTTTGTTGTCTTTTAATGAAGATTTGAAAGCTAAGGTTTTCTTCTCTGCTTTGTCATTTTTGTCCCCTTGCCCTCTCATTTTCTTCATCTCTTCATCAAATTTTCAAGGCTAGCTTATGAGCTAGAAGCTTGCCTATGAGGACATCGATTTGTATTTTCCCCATTTTTGGATTTGACTCTTGTGTGTTACATACCATGGCACTAAATTTCTCAAGAGGTAAGGATTTAAGTATTTTTAAGTTTACCTCATGATTGGTGAGTATCCTTCTAAATTTCTTCATGTTAATAACAATCAATAGGAGTTTATTTGTCATATCTATAATGATTTTGTTGTCCTTCATCATGAACAACTCGCATTTTGTCACATACATCTCTAATCTGTAGGACTTTACCAATGTTGTGCCATCATAGTAGTTCTCCAAAGCTTTTCGTATTTCATAGGCTGTGAGGCAATGTTGAACCCTTCCTATTTCTTCCCTTGACAAAGAACTAAGAAGGATTGTCATTGCCCTTCTGTTCTTTCCATTTGAACTCCTATGATCTTTCACCCATTCTTCCTTTGGGATTAACTCTTCACTTCTATCAACCACCTTAGTAGGTGGCTTCCACTCTTTTGTCATAATATCCTAAAGATCTACCATATCGTTGTCCAAGTATATCTTTATCCTATACTTCCAATGCATATAGTCAGATCTATCAAAGTATGGCTTGAGATGGGTATGGATTCCTTCTTGTACCATTGATCTTTTCTCACCCAATTAGGGTTGGAATTAAGACTTGGCTTTGATACTGCTTGTTGGCCCTTGAGCTAAAAGAAGAGGGGTTAAATTGGTGGAAATTTAAAAATTTTAGAAGGAAGACAAAGTGTTTGGAGATTGAAAGAGAAATAAAAGAAATAAACACATTAGGTGTTTTACTAACCCAAAGTGGTGTTTTCAAGCTCACACCAAAATTGTACAATGTGTTTTAATGGCTTCTGCACAATCTTACAACTTGTGTTTCAAGACTCACATAAAAGCCTCACTCAAATGTTTTCAGAAAGGGTAACACTTAACCTAATACATGAGTTTTGACAACTAGGCTAACTCTCAAACCCAAGTACAATGGTGTTTAATGCTTACACCTAATAATAATAACTTACATATAAAGAATAAGAAGTTGAGAAGTAAAATTGCAAGAGTTTAGTTATAATTAATGATAATTTGTTGCATTCATGTCTATTTAGTGGAGTATTTATAGGCAATAACCACCAAAGTGACATTCCTAACAAACTATGCCTAAATCTCTAAGGTAAGCTAGGCAGATTTTGCATTAAATGCCTATTAGACTAATTTCGCGATCGTGATTGGCATTTCATGGCTGCGAATTTCCAATTCTCACTAGAAAGATAGATATCGTGGTGGAGAATCATGTTTTATGTATAACGGCTAGTCCATGTGTCATGCTACTATTGGTTCACCAAGAAAAAATATCGTTGCATTTGTCTAACCAACCAAAAGGCGTGATCGCGATTAATATCCTTGTTCAATGTGATAGTGACCGCGAATCCTTTTGTTTGGTGAGGAAAAATTACTTCCATGGGTCATGGTCTTAACAGGTTTTTCACCTTTGTGAATTTTGATATCCCAATGGTCATCTTGGACACTTGGCATGTTATGGTTGCAGACTTGGTTCGATCCATACAACTACAAAAGTTATGGTTATGACTAGGAATACGAACGTCACTGCGAATCACTCTGTATGACATTTATGTCTTCATTGGTTGGATGACGATTGTGATTTGCTCCATGAATTTGTCTAGTTCAAGTTCATCTCTCCTTGTTGCAAGGTCCCAGTCACAATTTAAAAGTTCCTGACCGTGAATTTAGATGTCTTACTCAATGTTAGAGATTTAGACTTTCATCTAACTTTCAATGCAAAGCTAACTTAAAAACTGTAAAAACAACACTTGAATAAGATGTTAGTGCCTATCAATCTTCATTGTCAAGATCAAAAGAGACCTTTGACTTAGGTTTGACCATCCTAGTCCAACATGGCCTACTTAAAAGTTGAATGATTTTAATTGATGTTGTGCTCATCTTATATAAATGTTTATGTGTAAACTCTTTGGTGAACATAAACAAACACAACTTTAATTGGATTTCAATTTCAAAAGAAAAAACAAAATTGATATACTTGAGTTGAAATTCAATTTCATATAAAAATTTAACACAAAATATGCAAACAATATTATATTTAACATAAAATTATCCCATTTACATCAAAGAATTTCAAAGCTATCTTCAAAGACTACTCCAATTCCTAGCATCTTCCAAGTTGAGATCAAAATTTCTTCTACTAGTTAATGGCTCTGAACTTGAATATTGAATAGTCTTGTATTAGATAATTCAAATTCATGTTGTTAGTAACATTTAACATACCTCCACCAATAAAAAATTATGAATATAAAGAAAAAATGGCTATATTGCCTAATGAGAAAAAAAAAACACATTCTTGAACATCTTATTCTTGAGTTGAAGGATTATTCAAATCGATTAAATCATTGAGACCACAACTATGAAAGTCACTACCTCCACCACCTCAATTATCACCTCTACCATTGCTTGTAGTAGAGGCTATTGTACGACCACTACCTTAGCCGCCAATAACTCCACTAAATTTTCTAAAAACATTATTTGTGGCTCAACTACTGGAAGCATTTCTAATAACATTTATGCCACACCCTTCATGACTATGATTTTTAGAATTTTGTCATGGCCTTTTTTTAATGCTAGACCTAAAAATGATTACTATGTGGCCTTCCGCGACTTGATGTAATTGGTGGATTTCTTACCATCCTTTTATTGAGTCTGTGAGCTTTCAACATCATTAACTTTTAGTTCATCAACTAGGTTGATTTCTACATCATTCTCTCCATCATCCCATTCTACAAATTCCAACTTTAATTTTTTAAGGCTCTTTTTTATATGGGCCATTCTTGAATTGCTTAGCATTGCACGATCCGCAGTTTCATTAAAAAGCTTTTCAATCTTATTGAATTTTTCATATTTTGTTATCATATGAGGATATCCTTTATAAAAAAATCTTATTGTGCCTATGATAAATGTTTTTCCTCTATCTCTTTAAAATATGCCTCTCATTAATTTGTTTTTTATCTTTCATTATAATTGTTGTAAGTATAGGAGCACACAATATCCCTTTTGATTCAAACTTCATGCAGTTACATTTGAAGTCATAACCCTCTTCTTTATAAAGAACAATGTAAATAAATTCCTTGACATATTAGTTATTCACTAAACTTCTTTCCAAAATTTTATGCTTCTCAAATCCTTGCTCAAGGACTTCTTCTTTATCATCTTCATCTTTAGCAAGTCGATGCATATGGCAATACCATATTCTTTTGATTTCATACTAAAACTTATTAAAAATCTCATTTGTGTTTGTCTTTTTCAATTGCCATATGTAATACTTGTGGACCATATTTTGCGTTACTGCTCTTATTGCATTTCCTATACTTTTATATTGATATGTCATTATTGTAGTTAAAGCTCAACCACCCATTGTTGCCAGCTACACACTTAAAACCATTTTTGTCTTTATGTTCTCATGAGAAAAAAGTACACAACTTACACAAATGTAAGGGTTATTGAATCCCTAAATTTGTAGGAGGAATTAAATTACCAAGGATCATTTCAAGAATTAAATTTAAAGAACTTTAAATCCCAACTAGACCTCTAGAAAACCTATTTCTAGTAACCTAAGTTACAAAGATTTAAAGTTGTTAATTCATAAACCTAAATTAATTAAAGCCAACTTAAGCTTATAATTAACTAGTTGCAAAGTTATTAAGAAATTCACCTAACAACTTCATCAAGTTATTTCAATAACTCAAGAAAAAGAACAAAATCTCACAGCATATGCCAAAGAAAAATAATCATCAATTGTATTATGCTTAGTTAAATGAAGGGCAATATATAGTCTTACATCTTAAGCTACCTAATGAGAAATTAAAGAAATAAAAACTCTAACCCTAGATGCAAAATTTGGCCATAAGTATTTTGGCCATCTAAAAATATGCTAAACAAGTTTTTCTAATGAAGTAAGCAATAAAAGAAAGCCTTATTATTGGTCAATGTAGTATTCGGTCATCACAAGATAATATCTAACAAGAATCTCTTAACTTTGCTTAAAAGACTAAAAGACTAACAAAAGATACTCCTAATTATATAAGGAAAGTGTATTCAGCCAATAGGAAGAGTTCTTGAAGAATCTTGCAAATCTTAGAAGATCATGGAATAATCTCGCAAATCATGGAAGATCTAGGAAGAATCTTGCAAATCTTGGAAGAATCTTGAATTCCACATATTAAATCTTGATTGGGTTGAATTTATGTATGTTTGGTCTTAAGACATGAGTTCCCATGAAGTCGAAGACAACACAACCTTATCCAACATGTCTTATTCATATTATGTTTGGTTAAGACAATAACCTTGACTAACATGTTTTGTCCTATGTCTTGTTCTAGCCTTTTTTATCTTAAAATCATGGAAGTTTGAACTTTGCACCAATTTGTTAGGCTTGTCAGCTAGGGCCCATAGTAAGTATCCATGAACTGATTGAATTTAAATGGGCCTTTATTTGGGTTTGACAATGATCCACTAATTGCATCCACTAAAAATCCATGCACTTACTTTCAAGTTTTATGTTCCATGTGCCACTTCTTAAGTCCATTGGTACCTATTAAGCTTGTTTACAACATTTCCTCCTTCTTTAGAAAGATTCGTCCTCGAATCTTAGCCTAAAAGAAAGCCAAACCACACATAAGAACTAACAAAGGATAACTCTAAAGTAAACTTACCATGCAAATTGAAAGTATTTCCTCCAAGATTAAATACAATATGTATGAAACCACCTATAAAGTAGTTAAAATGTGTCAAAGAAATAGGAAAAGAATTCAAAATGAAACTAACAAGCTTAAAAGCCCTATAAATCATTTTCCATCTAGTATGGAGAAATACTATAAGTATAAAATTTCTTCAAAACTAAAACAATAGGTAGAGACAATTTATATTTGAAACAAGATTTAGAATTCAAATGAACCAAAAACATTAGAAATAAAGCAATTCTTGAAATCGAATGAAAAATTTCCACCTAACTAATGTTTAAAACAAAAAGAAGTAAACACATATTTTGAATAAAGAAAAGACTTGTAAACATTAAAATAATAATAATAATAATAATAATAATAATAATAATAAAGCAAATATTTTACACCAAAAAAAGAAGGAATAAAAATATTTAAACATGAATAAAAAGAACCATTCTTACAAAAATCACATTCCAAATAGAAAGGAAAATATCGCAAACATCCTAATCTATGAGAATAATTATAAACACAAAAGTATGAGTTTAAATAAGAAAGCATACTAGAAGAAATCCTAAAAACTCATAAATAAGAAAAAAACACATTTAAAATAAGAAAAACATGAAGAAATGTCTAAACAAGAATTTAAAGACTCTCGTTTACATAAATTTTAACCTCACTCTTCATTATTGTGCTTCCATTAAAAGAATTAAGAGTTAAGTTGTCTTATTTTCTTGGATCCTCCATTGAAAACCATTCATCATAACCTTGTAAAAGAGGCATAAAAGCACTAAACAAAAAGATTTTTAAATTTCATTAGTAGCATAATACATCCCTTTAAACAAAAACATTGGTCTAGGTATTTTGGAAGAATTGTTTTCAATCTCACCACTTTTTTTTTTTTTTATCAATAAGCTTTTCTTTTGTACACCCTCTCCTTTTGTATTCACCTTTTTTTTTTTTTTTTAATGTTCATCCATTCTAAGCTCTCTTCTTTCCTCTTTAAACTCATACCTCTTATGGATTTTCTCACTACTCTAATTTGTTGCGTAATTAATTCTTTTTTCTGTCATGTGTCCATGTTCTCTCTCTCTTAAAACTTGTTAATCCTTATAAATTTGTTAAGGAGATAAATGAGATAATATGATATGTTGACCATGAAAATCAAACTCATATGTATTGTAAATCCATCATGCTCAGCTTTTTTATCATATTGTCATGGACGCCCCAATAGTAGATGACTTACTTGCATTGACACCACATCACATAATACTTCATCATAATATTTTCCCATAAATAAGGAAACTTTAACTTGCTTGGTAGACTTCACATCACTACTATCGTTCAACCATTGCAAGTTATAAGGCTTATGTTGTTTAAGAGTAGGCAAGTTCAATTTTTCAATCATGTAAATGCTAGTAACATTAGTACATGAACCACCATCAATAATTATGTAACATACCTTCTCTTGGATCTATACCTTACTTAAAAGATGTTTTCCCTTTGCTTATTATCTTCTTTAGCTTGGGCACTCAAATATCTCAATGTAAATACAATTTCTTTATTATCAATCTCAAAAGGATCTTTATCACTAGTATTTATAAGTGGGGGTATCTTGGGATCACTTTCTACATCACTGTCTTTACATTCAATATTCCTATTTACAATAACCATGGTCTTTTTGTTTAGGCACTCTCTAGCTACATGACCTCCCCTTATATATTTAAAACACTCAATAAGATTAGGTTTGGGCTTGGATGGTTCGACTTTATTGGGCTTAAGCTTGGGATTTCCTTCTTCTTTGCCTATATGTTGTAATTCACCATTAGACCTTACAATAGGCTTTTCAACCTCTTTTAACTTGTTAGTCTAATTAGAAGAAGCAAAGTTAGGTTTGGAAGTTTTATCTCTAATTTGCCTTTCCACCTTTAGGGCCATATAGTAGGCATCCTCCAAATCTATATAGTGTTGTAGTTCAACCACGTTAGTTATCTCTTTATTAAGCCCATTAAAAAACTGAGTTATGGTTTGTTCCTCATCTTCCTTAATGTTGGCATGCATTAAAACATTTTCCATCTCTTGATAATATTCCTCCACACTTCTATTGTTTTACATAAGTCTTTGTAAATGGTTAAGCAAATCTCTATAGTAATAAAAGGAACAAATCTTTTTCTCGTCATTATTTTCATCTTATGCTAAGTTATAATAGGATCTTCCCTACATCTATGCCGATTTATTCTTAACTAATTCCACCATATAAGAGCAAAATCAACAAATTATACAATACTAAGTTTTACTTTTTTATCCTTACTATAATTATGGTACACACAAATAAAATCTACCTTCTTTTCTCATTCTTCATATGCTTTGGCATCATTTTTACCATGAAAAATAGGTATCTTCGTCTTAATACTACTCAAATTGCCATCTTTGTTGCCTTGTCATAGGACATAATCTTCCATGGAATCGCCATCATCATATTGAATATATCTACCATGCCTTGGTTGCCTCAAGGTTGTGTTGGTGGTATTGAATTATTGGTGTGTTGGCTAGACTCCATCTTTTCTACCTTTCTCATCAATAGTTCAATTTTTTTTCTTGCATGGCTTTCATGAAGAGCTTCCACTTAGGATCACCATTAGCTTCTCATGATTAGAAAGAATAAAAGAAATCCTTACAAAATCACTCCCTCACATGTTTACACTCAAAAGATGTCACTCCTCTTGTGCTTCACACAATAACACTTTTTCTTTCTTATAATTTCACACATTCTTGCATTTTACCTCTCTTGGTTCTTTGCATTAAGTTCTTTAGGAACTAAACTTATTATTGTTTTCTTTCAATTCTTTAGGAATTAAAGTTATTGTTGTCAAATAAAGTATTAAGTATTTAACAAACAAGTAATTTCAAACTTATAATGACTCCAGATAATATAGAATATGAATTAAAAACCAATGGAAAGGAAGCAATAAGTTTTTAGCATAATAGAGATCAAATTGCAATTTTGAAGAGAATAGGAAGAATTCAAAATTTCCAAACCTTAAATGAAGCAAAATAGATAGGAAATTTGATGCTTAGGCTAAATCCGAAGTTTGCAACAATCTAATTCAACTTTCTTTTTCTAAAATAACTCAATTGCAATTAGCTTCTTTTCTTAATTTTTCTTTTATTTTTTGCTTTTATTTTTTTTTTCTTTTTCTTTTGATGCCTCTTTTTTTTAAGTCTACTTTTTTCTTCTTTTTTTTTTGAAGTTAAATTACAAAGAAACAAAGAAAATAACAAAAACAATGCAAATAACAAGATATAACTGAATCAGATGAAATTCTTGCCAAATGCAACCTTTATAAATTTTGGGTTTTGGATGGCCTTGAAACTAAAAATAAACCCTAAAGAATTAGTTAAGCAAGATGAATAAATGAATTTGATTGAAGAAAGGATAAGAAATCAAATGGAAATAATGGAACAAGGCTAATTGCAAAGGTTCCTATTCCAAAGTTCTTAAATTTTAAGGATCTTTTTGATGCAAATAGTTTTAATATAAAACTAAAGACAAAATAATGATTAATCAATAAAGAAAAATGAATTGGACTAGAAAGAATTGATGAAATTCAAATTAAACAAGGACAATAAGCTATTTTGCAAAGTTCCTTAATTTAAGGAAATTTTGCAAAGCATGATATTCTAAACTTATTTCAATGATAAAATAATGATTAATGATGATGAAACAAACTAATTTGATGATAGAAAATTGAAGAAAATATATTGGATCACAAAAGAACAAGAAGAACTCAAATTGAAACAACAAAGAATATAAATCACAATTTTTGACTTTTTATGATTTTTTTTTATGATTTTGGATAATGTATTGACATTTAAACAAGATGAAACAAAGAGATTGATCCATGGAATTAGAAGAAAATAAAATGGAAGAAGAAGAGAAGAAGAGAAACTTGAATTAATGTTAAAAAAGATCCAAAACACAAAGGATACTTACTTGATAATTGAAACCTTAAGCTCTGATACCAAATCTAATATGAATGTAGGGATTGTTCAATCCTTAAGTTTGTATGAGGAATTAAATAGCCAAGGATCACTTCAAGAATCAAGTTTAAAGAATTTTAAATCCCAACTAGTCCTCTAGAAAACTTTTTTCTAACAACCTAAGCTACAGAAATTTGAAGGTTGTTAATTCATAAACCTAAATAAGTAAAGCCACTTTAAGTCTAAAATTTACTAGTTATAAAGTTATTAAGAAATCTACCTAACAACTTCACCAAATTCTTTCAAGAACTCAAGAAAGAGAATAAATCTCACAATAATATGCCAAAGAAAGAATAATCATCAATTGTATTATGCTTGGTTGAACGGAAGATTACATATAGCCTTACATCTTAAGCTACCTAATGAGAAATAAAAAAAATAAAAACTCTAACCCTAGATGAAGAATTCGACTATAAGTAGTTTGGCCACTTAAAATATGCTAAAAAAGCTTTCCTAATGAATTAAGCAATAAAAGAAAGCCTTGTGATTGGTCAATGTAGTATTCAACCATCACTAAGAAAATATCTAATAAGAATCTCCTAGCTCTTCTTAAAAGACTAAAAAACTAACAAAAGATACTCCTAATTACATAAGGAAAGTGTATTTGACCAATAGGAAGATTTCTTGAAGAATCTTACCAATCTTGAAACATCTTGGAAGAATCTTGCAAATCTTAGAAGAATCTTGAATTCCACATGTGAAATCTTAAACAAGTCAAATTTATGCATGTTTGATCTTTGGACATGAGTTCCCATGATGTTAGAAACAAGACAACCTTATCCAACATGTCTTGTTCACATTTTGTTTTGTTAAGATAAGACAACCTTAACTAACATGTTTTGTCTCATGTCTTGTCCTAACCATTTTTGTCTTAAAATCATGGAATTTTGAACTTTACACCAATTTGTTGGGTTTATCAGTGAAAGCCCGTAAAATGTATCCACGAACGAAATTGAGTTAAAATGGGCCTTGATTTGGGCTTGACAATGATCTATTAATTGCATCCACAAAAAGTCCATACACCAACTCTTGGGCTTTATGTTCCATACGCCACTCCTTAAGTCCATTGGGCCTATTGGGCTTGTTTGCAACAACCTCTTAATAGAATGGATTAACCATGATGACTAACTCCAATGATGTTTGTAAATGGCATTTTATATCAATTTACAAGGTACGTCAAATAAACACTTAAAAAATCACAAAACTCTTCATTCTACTATGAGGATGCACCCAAAACATGGAATCAAGCCTTGCTTCTTCATCAATATGAATCATGTGAAAAAAGTTTTTGTTATTTTATTGCATTCTTAAAAACATCCTATTTATGCAATCAACATCACCCTTCTCAAGACTTAACCTTATTATTTTATCAACATAATTGTGATAATCCTTTGCAAACAATTGAATTGCTCAAGCCCTTTAGCTTCTACTTCCAAAAGTCTCACACTTTTGCTTGGCCTTATTCCAGTTATGTCATTTACTTTGAGCTTTGTTTTCATACCAGAAGTTAAAGTCCTATGTGCATGCATCAATCTAAACATATTAGGGTCCAAATCTTAGTTATGTTTAGTCTCTAATTTGACACTTGCCATATACCATTATCTTTCAAAAATGCACTTAATCTTGCAGGGCAATTGATTCTTTTTGTCGTCTTCTCCGCATAGGATTTCCTCCCTCTATCACAACTAATAGTTTGATATTGACGAAAACTGCCATTACAATTTGAGATAAACTTCTTAGCCATATTGACGCCTTTCTTTTTGGCCTATGAAAGATAGGACTCAAATAGAGAGTTGATGCTATAATAATATTTGCCAATTTTTGGATCTCAATCTTCTTCTCCTTCATCATTTTGTTGGATTTGGATTTCTTTATTGAATATCTGAAGTGGATTGTTATCCTCACTTTCAACTAATTCATCTTTAGCTACCTCCATTAATTGTTTATCTTTAGCTACATCTTCATTCACTCTACTATCAACAATGAAGTTATGTTCATCTTCCATTACCAAAGAAGTTTCTATTGATTTTAATATTTGTGTTACAATTTTACAATACGAGTTTAAAAGAAAATACTATTTAGTATTATTCTTTTAAAAAATAAAATTACTCATTAATAATAAGAAATTGAAAATTGTGCAACATTAAAAAAAATTGACTTGAGAAAAAGACAACTCATCAAAAAAAATAAAATAAAGAGAATTAATGCAGAGAGGGAAATAATGTCTATTTCCTCCAATGCTTGCAAACTTCCTCCAATACATAAATGTATCGTTGTCTTTGTATATTTTTGTATATTGCATTAAATGAGATAGAGTTGATCCAGAGCATTTTTGTATAAAAAAATAGAAAAATATTTTTTTTCAAACAAATGAAGGTAAAATAATAGTTCCAAAAAAGTTAAATGGTTCGGCATCGAATAGCCTTGGTATCGCATCGGAATTCAGTAGTTAGATTGAGCTTCCTCTATGAATCTTTTTCAGTTCCCGCAAATACACAGCTCCACAACAATCATACTTTCTAAATCTAATACTTCGTCTTACCATTTTACCAATAATAATAATACCTCCATTCGTTTGTCTCGCTTCCCACTTCTTCTTCACCCCCAAACCCAATATGCTAGCCACCGCAATCTCATTATCTGTTCGTGGGCGAGAACAACCTCCAGTAAAGAGCCTCTCTCTTTTCTTCGAGTTGCCACTTCATCCGCCGTACTATTATTCGGCCTAACCGTTGGTGTCTGGCAGGCAGCGGCATCCACTCTGTCTCTCCATCCTATGGCCACCAAATCGCCTGAAATTATAGCCACTCAAGGTACTAATATTGTTCGAATTTTTTTTTCCCTCTTTTGTACTTGAATCAGTAGTAAGAAGCAATATTCGAGACAGATGGTGATGATGCAAATGGCAAGTCTAAGAATACGGACGAAGAGCTGAATGCTGCATTTGAAACTTGGAAGTCAAAAACCTATGCACTGTCTGTTCCTCTTAAGATTGTTGCTCTTCGTTCTTCTATACCTCCTTCCTGGGTCAAGGTCAGCAACTTTATTTATCCACTAACTATAAACTTTTCTCGTAATACATGTGCATTTCTACATTGCGTGTTTATTTATCTCCGTGATCCAAATTTTATGATACATGTTTGCTTAACCAACTGTTTTTTTTTGTCCTTTTTCATGTTATTTTTTTGGGTAGTTTAGTTACTTAATATATCAGGGACAATCTGATAAAATTCTTGTCACTGAATTAATATGTGAGCAAGGATTTTCCTCTCACAACAGCTATTGCACTTTAGTTGTTCCCATTATTTGTTATTACAATTTTTTGCTTGTAGCTTAATCTGCTTTCTATCTTCAGGATTTCATGCAATCTCAAGGAAAGAGACTCCGACTTCGGACACAATTCCTTCCAAGTCTTGACTACATCTTTTCTGACTTATCAATGTCCTTCGCCAAAGGCCATGTTGGTCTTGCATCTGTTGCAGCTGCTGATATTGTCAGTATCGGGGATTCCTGGCTTAATTTTGCCATTAAAAAGGCTGTAGTTGAGCCCATAAGAGGGGTAGAAGGCCAGGACTGGTTTAAGGGCTTGAATCACAAATGGAAGGTAAGAAAACAACGGTCTTTATTATCCATGTTTTCTTGTATGTTTTACATATTTTAATCACTGTAGGTAACTCATCTCATTTTAAAATCTTTAAAACTAAATTACAATTATGATGTTTATGGTGGTTGATTTAGGCTATTCATGCGCATTTGGATCTTCCTTCCTTCAAAAAAAACATAGATAAGTAGATTTACTTTTCATGTATATAGTGCTGTTTTTAGTGCTGTGAACACTGACTTCATGATGTTTAGGATTCTTTGGGGCTATTTGATGGCCAAATTTATTCAGTTTTGCTGGAAAGTTTTCATACTTGAATTGTTACAGAATTGCTACGAAGTTAATGAAAACTATTGGCATTCTAACTTCTCCCTGGAAGTCCTTATGCATGACATACAAATTCATGATACTAATGAATTTTTCTGTTTTTGGCACATATCATGTGATATGGATTGTGTACCATCTGATGCTACTTCTGAGGTTCAAAACAAGAAACTAGAGGTTATTGGTTTTTAATTCTTCTCTCGTATTGACAAAAATTGCTGTACATATCTACTGGCTTGTTCAAGTAATTTAACTTTAATCTTTTATCGGAGCATTCACCAAATGGTTAGTGAAAATTGGTTTTCACTGTACACTTTCACATTGAGAAGTTCGAATGTACCTTGCAAAGAGCTACTTTTGATTAGGATAAGCTTTCATCAAGAAATTAATATATTGCTGTTTCCAATTCCCATGTATTGGAAAGTATTAGTAATATTCCATGCATTACAACATGATTTCAACTTGTATGCTAATTACTGCTATGTAGGATGCTTTTTGAAATATAATGTGTTTTTCCTGCACGTAAAGTGGTTTTATCCTTTGCTGGCTTTGGGGTTTCTATGATCCTCCACTGAACATGTCTCAGATATATTTGCGCAGGAACTGTGAGGGGAATGTAGATCCAAATGGTGAAATATGGGCTGCTCCATATAGATGGGGCTGCATGGTGATAGCCTACAAGAAAAATAAATTTCAGAAGAATAAATTGACTCCAATAGAGGTAACTTGTATACTTTTTCTTTCCGCTCCTTTTTTTTTTTTTTTTCCCTGTTTTGTGATTGTAGATATATCAGTTTGGGGTATTAGAATAGTGTGAGAGACTAAGAGAAGGGGATAGTATGAACGCACAATATGTTTGTGAATTAACAAAATGGAGGAATAAGCGAGCCTTAGGACATGTCTGCTTGTGACTATAATTTAGGATATGTAAGTAAGGTGAAGTAACTGCCAGCTTTTTAGTTTAGATAAGCACTATGATGGTGTGGATTGGTGGTTGAAGAGAGTTCGTATTGGGGAATAATGATTGATGAGGTGTGACGTGATGAAAGATTTTGAGAGCTAGAGAGATTAGGCTAATGGGAGGTGCTATGGATGTGATTTTCTTGGGAATTATCCTAAGGAGGGAATTCTTGGTATTTCTAGAGGTGGCATGTAGCATGAGAGCCATTAATCTCATGCCACGTGTTATCTTGTAAGAGTTTAGAACGGGCGTTGGCAAGGGTTTAGGGTTGTCTTTCTCATGTTTTGGCAAGAGAATGGGTTGGGCTTTGTATACATATCTCAAGTCAAGGTCAAGGTGGAAATGAACTCTATTCTTGCAAGGCCATTCTTTGAGTCCAATAGGCCAAGTCACTTTCAATACCAAGAGATAGCAATGGGATGTGTCTCGTAGACCAAAATTAACTCCTAACGTAAACATAAATATAATTTATATGCTTATATGTTGGTTAATCCTAAAACTAATATGTAGAATTTTGAATCATGTACATTTGCTTCCTATGTGAAAGTTTCATATGGGTCTCACGCATTGGATGGTTATATGTGATAAGTGACATCTAGAAACAATGATTTTGTCAAAGAGAGAGAATCAAATATTATAGAATAGAATCATGATCATAATTGGCATGAACATGAGATCCATATGAATAAATACACATTTATTTATTTATATATATGTATAATCATGTGTGCATAAATTTTTCTCTTTTTTGAAAGTATGTAATGCCTTTGGGGATAGATGGAACGAGAGTTGCTAAGATTTTAACCTTGTTTCTTCCACTTTCTTGGGGAAAGTGTATCTCTTTCACATCACAATGCCTCATTACATCACACCTCATTAATCATTATTCTCTTGAACTAAGTATCTCTACCCACCAATCCTTACCATCATAATGCTCACCTAAAACAATAAACGGTGACATTTACTTCACCTCACGAATATACCTTGAATTACTGTTACAAGCATGCATGTCCTAAATCTGACTTATTCCTTCTCCCATGTCTCTCTCCAATTAATCTATCCCCTTTGTTAAGTGAGACATATGTTGTGTGGCGACACTATCCTCTCACTTTATGCTAATATCTCAAACCCAATACATCTATAGTATTCTAAAAGATAGATTAAATGCCCTCAAAATGCCCATAAAGTCGTTGGTGCTTTGTATATTTATGGTCCATGATATGTCATGGTGCATTGCAAATTTAGCTGAGGCCCTTTCCTTTTTTGTTGGTGAAAGTGCATAGATTAATATAGCAAATCAATGTTTCCTTTAAATTTCATTGTCCTTTCTTGGCCATGCAAAATAATGCATGGCATTGAATGAATCGGTGAAAGCATGTATTGCGGAGTGCTATTTTGTCCCAAATTGTTGTCCACCTTTCCATATTGAGATGTTCTGTGATGTGCTAGTCCTACTTTCAAACACAAGTTGCCAACTTTGTGAAGTTCACTATTAATAATTATAATAAATGTAAAAAAAAAAAAAAAAAGGATAGGGGATTTATAGGCATTTTCTCAAGTAATTGGAATTAGGGATTTAACTTGTGGTCGTGGTAACCGTTAGGGTTGTGGTAGACATGTCAGTATGTCATGGCTAAAGTGTAATGGCCGCGACCGACATTATTGTGAATTTTTTAAAATATTCACAATATAATTAAAATCAATATTCTTTCATATAAATTAATTTGTAACACATAAATACAAAATTCTTTCATATAAATTAATTATCTTAATGCCCTACAATTATCATTCTACATTAAAATTTTATTTTATTTATTCAAATATGATTTATTTTGAAGGATTACTTACTTTCAAATGCAACCATGAGTAAATGATTGTAGAATTATGGGCTACTTCATAGATTTAGAAAATGGAATGGGTTGATGGTTTCAAAAAAGTCAGTCAAAAAAATAAATCCAATGCTTTGTCAGGATGGACTTCTTTGAAAAGGCAATATGGTGGGTCCTTAAAATAATATTCTCAAGAGTTCATCCCATTAGTAGCCTTGTCTTAATTTTTGTTTTTTAAAAGCCATAGAATGTCTTAAAAAAGAAAAAAGAAAAGGAAGGAACAAATTTAAGCTGAAAACATTGCCCTCTAATCCTCTTCGCAATACCCATCATGTACCAATGCCAAAGAAGAGAGACCGTCTTGTCTACATGCAAGAAGCTCCTTCCAAATGATTATTTTAGAGGCTAACGAAGGGCCCTTTATTTTTTGTTGCTCTTCCTCTTCTTTCCCTTTGTCTATTTGCTTCTTTTCTAAAAATGATTTTAATTATCAAAATTATTGGGTTTACTATTTTCTTTTTTAGTTTGATTTGAAGTTTTGGTGGTACAACATTCTTTGTCCCTTTTGATTTTTCATTCCATTGTTCTCTGTTTCCTTTTAATTTTCCTTCTCATCACGCTGTGAATTATTCGTTTCATTTTTTGGTAATGGAAGACGATTCATTTGTGATTTTGAAAAACTCTCCTTAATAATTGTTAATACTGAATCAGAGATCCTAATTTCCGTTACATATCATCTGATATGATACGTAACAAGTGATTTTTAAAACACTAATTGAAATGTGGACATAGCAATTATGTGTCCCTTTGAACTGTTGGAATATCATAGAGGGACTGACAATTTGGGATCGAGAAATTGTTGGACATTTTTACATGGTTGGGTTGTAAAATTTTTATCTTCTTGTTCTATTGTAGATAGTTTGTTAAGAAATTCATTTAGAACAAAAATATTTCATTATGGTAACCAGTGACGATTATTGTAGGACTGGGCGGATCTTTGGCAACCTAAGCTTGCAGGGAGAATTTCGATGGTTGACTCTCCTAGAGAGGTTGTTGGTGCAGTTCTAAAGTATATGGGCGCATCATATAACACGGAGAACATTGAATTGGAAGTTGCTGGTGGGATTAAAGCAGTCCAACAGAATCTTGCTATCTTTGGAAAGCAGGTATTTTGATTTGAAGATTGCATTTGATTTCCTTTTATAAATAATATTATAAATTGCTAGGCAGTCCCAATAAGTAGGACAATTCAAATAGTTCTACAGCAAGAAAGGGGAAAATTTTGCTCACTTGGAATTGGGATGTTTAATTGTAATTTTCCATGAATTGAGTCTAGAAAAAAGAAGTGGTCTGGGGTTTCTTAGCCAAAATCTGATGTGGTGTTGGGTTTTGATCAGGTGTCTAAATGACTAATTGTTGCTTAGGTACGAATGTCTATTGTGATTACTTAGAATTAGTCTCCCCTTCATATAATGTTGTTTGAAGTATGACTTACTACATGTTGAAGGCAAATTGCGAACAATGCTATCTTTTTAGATCCTTGACTAATTTATTTCCAAAGGGCCCTCCATTCTTTTCCTCTAGTGAAACATAAAACAAGAATCAATTTGTAATTCATTTTGGGAAGGCTAGTGGCTTTGGGATTTGTTAGCTACTATCTTTGTTTTTCATGTCTTTATTTTATCACTCAATAATGGTTTTACATACATTAGATGAGAAATGTGGTTAAAAATTTTCATTACCCCAAAAATCCAAATGAAATAGAGAAAGAAGTGGCAATTGGGTTGGTGGGTGAGTCACTTCACATTTGCATTGTTTTTAGATTTTATGTCAAGTATGTGTTCAACCCTAATCTGAGTATAATAGGGATAGGGTTAAACCGTGGGTTGACATATGATTTTTCATTTTCTTTTCGTTAATAAATTTATTTGGGGAATGATCATAGAACTCAAATACAATGCTATACATATCAACAATAGGGTGCAAGTTTCTTCTCCATTCAATGGGAGAAGTCTGAAAAAATGAGGCCAAGTATAAATAATGATTAAGAAACAATCAAGTTTAAAAAAATTTTGCACTATGGATTGGACTAAAATATGCATACCATTTTTTATTTTTTTGGAAAGTACAAAAAAAATATTTTGTAATTTCATGATTTTAAAATTTAAAGTATGTGATATTTTTTGTGACAGAGTTATGTGCTTTCCGCTGTTAGCGATAATTGACATATAGTTTTAAATCGTGATTATGATTGTTGTCGCATGTAATGATAATGGGGTTTGTCACAATGTAACATAACAACAATGGTAAATTGCTATGCAAGTTTTATGCGCAAAATTACAAAATGTTGTTAACTAAGAAATTTTGACATAATTCACTAAAACCAAGAATTACAACTAAGTAATAAGCATAAAGCAACATATGTAAAGGCAAAATATACGCATTATAATCATTAATCATTTTAAATTCTTAATTTATGTTTAATTTGAATTTATTTTGAATTATTTGGATAAATTTAGAAAATCACAGAATCATTAGAAAAATATGAAAAAATATTATTAGCAATATTTTTAACTCCAACTGCCTTTTTCAGTGTGCTAGTTGTACAACAGAAATATGAGACAAAACCTATGTAAATGGTAGGTAATGAAGAGAGAGAAGCTTTTGTCTTGGTCTAAGTGATAGGTAGCAGTAAAAGAGGACAAAATCAATGTGAATCCTGCAAAAATGCAGAATTCTTGCACCTATCAATAAAATAATGGCTCGTTATTTTATAACTTAGCAGCTGTAATGGCTGTTACCGTTACGTATGGCCTTTATGACTCACAAACAGTAACAGAGGCCTCCAATTCCATTAACAGTTATTGTGTAATGGCCATTATTTAAAACCATGTATGACACTGACAGTGTTAGTGATTTCTAATCTATGTTTATCCAATTAAAAATTTGTTTATAATGCTAAAATAGTCTATATATTATAAAGTGTAAAATATAATTTTTAGAAGAACAAGGATAATAATTTAAAGTAAAAATTCATAAGAAAAGAGAAAAAGTTAAACCATTTTGTGGCTGTTGAAATTCAAAGCAAATCATTTTTTGATTTGATTTCCTCCATCACATCTCTTCTTTGTTGGACTGTCAAGTGTTCAATTCGTCTTCTTGAAATGTCAAACAACTTCAAGCTATTGAATTATTGCTCCTATATTGGCTCTTGTTATTGCATCACTTCAAGTATTAGAAAATTTAAGTGGTGTTAGTGTCATATACCAATTATCACTCACTGAGTAAAACATATACGTCTTTTTGTGTGTATATATATATATATATATATATATCTCACATACTCAAAATTATAAAGTGACAAAACCACAATATACTTTTTTCTACGTTCTCAAATTTATTTTAAATTTTAGAACTTTTTAAGTTAAAGAAAATTTTAACTATAGCTACTCTTTATAGACTGCTAAAAGTATAAAATCCTATATTAGTTCCTCAGAAATGTTCTAGTGGAGGGAGATAGGTGTTTAAATTGACTAAACAGTAGTTGCTTGCTACATAGGTAGTTTTATTTTGGGCTAATTAATAATGTTAGTGTTTGAACTTCAAAATTTTTCCATTTCAGTTTTTGTAACTTTTCCTTTATGATGAAGTATGGCAACATGTTTACAAATGACCGAAAAGGGTTCTAATGCACAACCTTTTCCTTGAAGTTTGTTGCTAAATTTTCATCAATAATGTTGACAAACGCTGAGTTAAGTTCAAAATTTGAATCTTATCAACAAGAGTTCAATTCTGTTAAAATTGATCATGAAGCAAACATTACTAACTTAAGCAATGAATTACGTAATGGTTTGAATTTGTTGGACAGTAGGATGAAAACAATGGAGGAGATAATGAGAGATTTGATTTCTTGCAAAACCGTGGAAATCTAACAACTGAAGTTGGGAATAATCAGACTATCCCACAAACATTAGTTGCAAGAGAATAATTTCAATCAATAAACCAAAACCAGCAATCTGCAGTTCCGATTAATGGAGAACAACAAGAAGACATGGCTGGAGATATTACTAAGAAGGTCAAGGTTGATGTTCCCTTTTTTAAGGTAGGTTAGATCCTTAATTTTATTGAATCTTTCTTTGATTGATATAACATGGAGGAAAAGCGAAACGTAAGATAATGCTAAGATGAAGTTTATTAGGTTGGCTAAGATATGGTGGTATGGTGTCGAGCAAGACTTGATAAAGATTAGGGAATTTGCCATTTAATAGGTAGGAAGATATGAAAGCCAAGCTTCAATAGAAGTACCTATTATGAAAGTTACCTTCATAAAATATGTGAACGGTGTATTCTTTAAAACAGGGCAGCATGTCAATGGCTGAATACTTGAAACAGTTTGAAGAATTGAAGGTCCAAAGTTATACGGTGGAAGATGTTAATCAAACTGTGGCTCAATTTCTAAGGATGGTCTAAGGTTTGAAATCAAGAAAGAATTGGATAGACAACTTATATATTTTGTAGAACATACTTTCCAATTGGCCCTTGATGTAGAGGAAGGTTTGAACCAACCAAATACTAAAAAAGTTGGATTTCAAACGGGAGGGGCAGCAATCAAAAGGGTTTTGATACAAATCACAGCACCAAAATAATTGATTCACATCCCTCAAACCACTTCGATAATTCAAAATCATCTTCATCTAATGTCTCCAATGTTAAGGGTAAAAGTATTGTATGCATTAGCTGTGGCGGAGTTGGGCATTTTGGATATAAATACCCAAAGAAACAAAATCTACATGTAGATCAAGAGGAAGGAGAAATATTTGAAAAATACCATTCAAGTGATTATGGAGAATGTGTAAAAGATGATCTTGTAGATGAAGGTTACTATAATTTTTGTTCTTAGATGCATTCTAGCAACCTCTAAAGTGGAAGAAGAGGATTTGTAATGCACTTCAATCTTTTAAACTTTGGTTTATTGCGGTGATCAAGCAAAGAAGCTTATTATTGATGGTGGTAGTTGCATGAATGTTATATAGACATCTACAGTTGAATGCTTAAGCCTTTGAACCAAACCACATCCACATCCATGTAAGATGCCTTGGATTGATAATTCAACTAGTCTAAGAACTCATCATTGTCTTGTCACTTTTAAATGTGGTAGTAATAGTGATTCTATACTTTGTGATTGTAATAAGAGAGGGAGAGAAATCTTTGTTATGTATTATTTCACTCTAATGATGGGATTATATACATAGACTATGAATCTATTCTTAGAATGATATCCATACAAGGCAAGTCAATTAATTAGCTCCTAATCATCTCTTATAATCAATCTATACAAAACTTCCTAATTATTATATACAAGTTGTAACGCTACTCTTCAAGCTATAGCATAAATGTTAATCATGCCTAGCTTGTTACAAAGTTAGTCAACCCGAGCTCCATTTATAGCTTTCATAAAGATATCTCCCAATTGTTCTTTAGTTTTCAAGTATCTTATGGAGATCAAGTCTTGTTGTATTTTCTCACGAACAAAATGACAATCAACTTCAATATATTTAGTTTGTTCATGAAATACAAGATTTGCAGCAATGTGAAGTGCATCTCGGTTATCACACCATGATTTGGCTGGAACAGAAATCTTGAAGCCTAATTCAGTCAAGAGTTGATGTATCCACATTATTTCACACAGATTGTGTCATTGCTTTATATTTTGATTCTACATTTGAACGCGAGATTACATTTTGCTTTTTAATTTTCAATAATTCTAGATTTTCTCTAATAAAAACAAAATATCTTGAAATGGATCTTTGTTCTTCCTTGGATTATGCCTAATCAGCATATGAAAAATGCTCAATTTTAGTATGATCACGATCTTTATACAAGATTCCTCATCTAGGTGCCCCTTTCAAATAGCATAGGGCTGCCCAATGATCAACTATTGGAGATGACATGTATTGGCTTACAACACTAACTGAATATGCAATGTTTGGTCGAGTTACTATAAAGATAATTCAACTTTCCGTTTGTATCTCTTTGGTCGAGTTACTATAAAGATAATTCAACTTTCCGTTTGTATCTCTCTGGATTTTCAAACAATTCACCATCTTTTATAAGTTGCAAATTAAGTAACATTGGACTATTGCATGGTTTAACCCCTAGCTTTCCTGTGTCGGATAACAAGTCAAACACATATTTCCTTCAAGATGAAAGAATACTTGCCTAATTTCTTATTACCTCGACTCCTAAGAAGTATTTCAATATTCCTAAATCCTTTGTATGAAGTTGGCTATGAAGAAAGGATTTCAGAGATGAAATACTTGAAGCATCACTCATTATGATGACAATATCTTCCACATATACAACTAGTAGAATAATGCCACCATCAGAATGTTTATAAAAGACAAAGTGATCATATTTTCTTTTCTTCATTCCAAACTGCTCAACTACTTAACTAAAATTTCCAAACCAAACACGAGAGCTTTGTTTTAAACCATAAAGAGACTTGCGAAGACGACAAATTCTCCCATACTCCTCTTGAGCAACAAAACTAGAAGGTTGCTCTATATAAACTTCCTCTTGAAGATCTTTGTGAAAAAAGGCATTCTCAATGTCTAGCTGATGCAAAGGCCAATGTTGAATGATTTTCATGGAAATGAATAACCTGACAAATGTTAACTTGGCAACAGGAGAAAAAGTGTCAGAATAATCAACACCATAAATTTGAGCATATCCTTTGGCCATAAGATGGGCTTTTAATCTAGCAACTGACCCATCAGGATTCACTTTGATTGCAAACACCCACTTACACCCAATAGCCTTCTTCCCTGCAGGTAAATTTGCTAAGTCCTAAATGCCATTATCATCTAGATTATTTATCTCTTCTATCATAGCATTATGCTAGCCATGATGGGATAAAACTTCGTGAATAGTTTTAGGAACAGAGATAGAGTTGAGAGATGCAATGAAAGAAGTAGAGGATGACAAATGGTGATAAGACACAAAAGAAGAAATAGGATAAGTATATTGGTGCTTAACTTTGCGAAGGGGAATAGGAAGATCATCCCTTGACATTGGATCTAATGGCAAAGTATTTGGTGTCAGACATGTTTCAAAAGGATTTTGTTGTCTGGAATATACCTGAGTAATGGATGGCCAAGGAGGAACCAACATAGAAGTAGGTCTTGAGAAACAGATACATAGTGGCAGAGCTTCACTTCAATTTTTAAGAGGGGCAAGTTTAATGTTGTAACAATAATTTTATATTATATGAGTGTTTCAATTTTTAGAGAGGTCAAATTTATATATTATATGAATATTTCAATATAAGTATACATACTGAATGAGTATTTATTGAAATCCCCATTTTAAAAAAAAAAACCCTTTGAGGGGGCCATGGACCCCACATACCCCTATAATCCACGCGTATAGATACATAAGTAGAACTTGGAGATGTGACGGTGTATATCAGCACGTCATTATTATCCTCCCCTTGAATTCTAGGTGTGACAGATGGAAAGAAAGGTGTGTTTTCCAAAAATGTAACATCAACGGACACCATGTGATTGTTAAGGCTAGGACAATAACATCTATATCCCTTCAAAGATTTGGGATTAAGTTTTGTGATTCAACAATGAACATCCTGAACAAAACAGGTATAACAAAAAATCTTTGGTTCAATAGGAAACAATGACTTAGATGGAAAAAGAGCGTGATAAGGAGTCTCACTATTAAGGGCAGATGAAGACGTGATTTATTAGAAAACAAGCTGTGAAAACTGCATCAGCCAAAAATTATTTTGAAACTTGCATTTGAAGCATTATCGCCCTTGCAATTTCAAGTAAGTGTATTCTTTCTTTCTGCCACCCCATTTTGAGATGTTGTATCTATACAAGAGGTTTGGTGAAGAATATCATGTTGAATCATGTAAGATTGACAAGACTCTGATAACTACTCTTTAGCATTCTCACTCCTTAGCACTTGAACAGAAACCTTAAATTGGGTTTTAACTTTAACAAGAAAGGTATAAAAATGAGAAAACAATTCAGAACGACTTTACAAAAGTAACAAAATATTTAAATCTAGTTTTAGACACAATTGGATAAGGACCCCATACATTTGAGTGAACTAACTCAAAAGAGCACTGGCTCGTTTATTGACTCTAAGACTCAACTAAGACAATGATGTTTGGCAAACTAACAAGACTTACACTCTAAAAAGGATAAATTATGAAATTAAGGATACAGTTTCTTTAACAAAGGAAGAAAAAGATGACCAAATTGACATTGTGCTTCAAATGGGTTTGCAACTCCAGGACATGCTATAGATTTTGGCACTTGTATATCCAGATATAAAATGTAGAGACATGATTCATGCCCTCTACTGATAATTTTCTCTGTCATAAGATCCTGAAACAAGCAATTTTGAGCACAAATGATTTTGCTTATAGACATCAAATCAAATGAGATGTTAAAGGAAGTGATGGAGTGGGGTTAATTGTGCCAGCCCCAAGAACAAACGATGTTGATCCATCTAGAGTAGGGTTAATTGTGCCAGCCCCAAGAACAAAGGATGTTGATCCATCTACTAAAGAAACATTAGAGGTGGATGTAGATGAATGAAAAGTAGACAATAGATTAGAATTATGATCTGTGTCACTAGAATCTATGACCCATTCGGAGGAAGTGGAAAGAAGACATGTATTTGGTTTTCCTTATTGGGCACTGGCAGTAACAAATGGAGTTGAATAGTTTAATATTCTTGATACTGAAGGAATTTAACATATTCATCTGCAAAGATTTGAATGGTAGACTCAGAGGATCTAGAGGTAGCATAAGCATAGGTCCCTGAGTTTTGACTACCTGTATTATCTCCCTTGTTATGACCCTGCTGATATGATCAGCAAGATGAAGTTCCTCGATAATGACTAATAAGAGAAGCACGCACAAATGGCAGTAACAAGCGGGTCTTAATAAGATGATCATCTTTAGACAAACTTCGAAGATAAGTCCTAGCTGTCTTACACCAATCCAAGTAATTGAAACCATTTAACTTGTATTTTATGATTCTAGATATCATAGGAATGATATCTGTTACACCTGAATGTGTGCGGTCTTCTGTCATCACATATCCAAATACCAGAAAAAATCACAAGACCAAGAAACTAGGAAGCGGAAACCCAACCAACAGAAAAGAGACTGACCAAAAAAGAATAGACCATAGCAATAACAAACAGTAGCTAATATATGGAAGGGAAGACCAAGGGAGGTGCAATAAAGAAACTGATCACACCAGCTTGCTCGGAAGGACAAGGCGGCTATGGGAGGATCGATCGGGAATGACACTACCATCGTTCGGAGCGTCACGCAATGGCTCGTGGAGGAACGGGCACACTAGTCAAGTGGTGCGTAAGGGCCACACACAAGGATTTCGATGAATGGTCTTGGTTGGGTGACCGATCAGCAACCGGCGATTCTTCTTGGAAGGGCGGTGATGCTGGTTGGCAATCGGAAATGACAGACCTAACTACTGGGTCGGATATGCTCACTGGGGCACAGTCAAATCTGCTCACTAAGGTAGACTAAAAAGAAAGTCCTGCTCACTTGGATAGGAAAAATGCCAGAACAATTTCTTAATATGCTCTGATACCATGTAATCAAGGGGGGAGATAAATCTCTGTTATGTATTATTTCACTCTAATGGCATGATTATATACATAGATTATGAGTATATTCTAAGAAGGAAACATATACAAGGCAATTCAACTAATTAGCTTGTAATTATCTCCAATAATCAAGCTATACAAACTTCCTAATTATTATATACAAGTTGTAAGAGTGATGTGGCTCCTATGCAAGTAATTTGTATTTGCCTTCGTCAACTAAGGCTCTATGATCGAGATGTGAATCATAACGGGAAAGAAAATGCTGATTCTTTTTCAATTGAAAAAAAGAGCTTTATTTTTTAACTTATGAGTTTGCTTGATATAAGAAAGTACGGAGAGAGGAGAACAATTAAAGATAAAATTGCTAATGGAAATCAAAAGAAGCATCTCCATATCCTTAAAAAAATGCAAGTTGTAGTAGAAAGTCATAAATCTAAGGTTATCTTTGCTATTGCGGTGGAAAGAGTAGATGAATGAGATTTTGTTCCTATATCTAAAATGCCTCTGGAAGTGGCTATTTGTCGTCTAATTGTTTTGATGTCGTCTCGAAAGAATTACCTAATGAGCTACCTCCTTTACGCACTATACAACATGCTATTGATCTCATTTCAAGGTCTCAGTTGCCAAATCTACTTAAATGGCAATAGGTGAACTACTTTCAAAGGGATTTATTTGTGAACTCTTGAATCCTTGTGTTTTTCTAGCTTTACTTATACTAAAGAAGGATGGTATATATTGATAGTCAAGCCATTAACAAAATAATTATCAAGTACATGTTTCCTATTCCTTGTCTTGATGTCATGTTGGATTTAATGGTTGATTCTATTGTCTTTTCGAAGATAGATTGGAATATCATCAAATAAGGGTTAGACAAGGTGATGAATGAAAGATTGCTTTTAAGACTATCGATGGTCTTTGTGAGTGTCTTGTCATGCCATTTAGGCTTTCAAATGCTCCTAATACTTTCATGAAATTTATGAACCAAAATTTTCAAACCTTCATTGATAAAATTCCTAGTTGATTTTGATGATATTCTCAATTTTTAGCAATACGAAAGGGGAACACTTCTCTCATTTACAACAGGTCACGAGGGTTTTTCACCAAGAAAAGCACTATGTTAATTTAAAGAAGTGTTCTTTCAAGTGTTATATTTTTGGATTTTGTGGTGTTTCTAAAGGTGTTGAAGTTGATCATGATAAAGTCAAAAGTTATTCAAAAATGGCCCGTTCGTGCTACCTTACAAAAGTCCGGAGTTTCCATGGCTTGACAACATTCTATAGGCATTTTATTAAGACTTTCAGCACTATAATGGTGCCTATTACAATCGCATGAAGAAGGGATTATTTGTTTGGGATGAGGCAGCCTCTAAGGCTTTCAACGAAATCAAGAAACAATGCCGGAAGCTCCTGTTTTGCAGCTATTCAATTATTTCTAATGTATTTGAAGTAGCTTATGATGCTTCTGAAGTTGGTATTGGTGGGGTATTAAGTCAAGAAGGCCATCCTATTGCTTATTTAAGCGAAAAATTAAATGAAGCAAAGCAAAAGTACTCAACCTATGACAAGGAATTCTGTGCTATTATTCAAGCTCTTCATGATTGGCATCGCTATTTAACTTCTATGGAGTTTGTTTTGTATTCCTATCATGAAGCTGAGTATATCAATTCCCAAAACAAGTTGAATAATTGGCATGGAAAATGGGTTGGTTTCTTGCAAGAATATTCATTTCAAATTAAACATAAGGCTGGAATTGAGAATAAGGCAATTGATGCACTCAGCTGAGTGATGCTAATCCTTGCTTCTATGGTTGTTTAAGTTGTGGGATTTGAATTGCTCAAAAAAAAAAAAAAAAGGGATTATCCAGCTTGCAATGATTTCAGCATAATTTATGCGGATTTGCTGACTAGGCAGCATGCTATTATCCTACTTTTTCTTTACTTGATGGGTTATCTCTTTCGAAGGATATGTTTATGTGTGCCTAATACTTGTCTATGTGAAGAGGTAATTCAAGAATTACATTCCAATGGGCCAGCAGGTCATTTTGGAAGAGATAAGACCATTTATATGGTAGAGGATAGGTTTTATTGGCCCAACTTGAAGAAAGATGTTGCTAGGTGTCAAGTTTGTCAAAATTTGTCAAATATACAAGAATAAGAAGCAAAATACCAATTTGTGTACTCCATTGCTCGTTCTACATGCTCCTTGGCAAGATGTTTGTATGGATTTTGTGCTTGGATTGTCTAAAACTATAAGGGGTCATGATTCTATTCTTATGGTGTTCGATCATTATTCTAAGATGGCTCATCTTATTCCTTGTTCAAAAATAGTTGATGGTCTTCATATTATTAATCTTTTCCTTGATGAAGTTGTTCGACTTCAGGGCTTATCTACAACTATTGTTTCGGATTTTAATTCCATGTTTATGAGCTCTTTTCATTATTCTAAGATGGCTCATCTTATTCCTTGTTCAAAAATAGTTGATGTTCTTCATATTATTAAGCTTTTCTTTGATGAAGCTGTTCGACTTCATGGCTTATCTACAACTATTGTCTCGGATTAGAATTCCAAGTTTATGAGCTATTTTTGAAAACCTTTGTGGAGAATGTTAAATACAAAGCTGAAATTTTCATCATTTCATCTACAAATTGATGGACTAACCGAAGTTGTTAATAGAAGTTTGGAGAATCTTCTTCATTAGTGTGTTGGTGACCATGTTCATAATTGGGATCAAATTCTTCCTATAGCTGAATTTGCCAATAATAATGCTATCAATCATAGTACTAGATGTGGTCCTTTTGAGATTGTGACTAGGGTGATTTGCTTCCTTTGTTTATTTAAAATCATCCTAGTGTGGATGCTGAAACTTTTGGCAAAGACATTCATGATATACGTGATGAGATTTGAAGAAAAATTGCCATAAGCAATGAAAGATACAAAACAAAGGCTGATTAATGACACAGGTTTGCTGAATTTTGAAGAATATGACATGGTTATTGGTTTGCATTATGTTCGAATGGTTTCCCAAAGATGCATACAACAAGCTTCATTCAAGGAAAGTTGGTCGTTTCAAGATTTTGAAGAAACAAAATTAGGTCTAATGCTTATGTTCTTGAGCTCTTTGATGACATGGATATGAGCAATATTTTTAGCATTGAAATTTTACTTTATATCAAGGTCATGATGAAGATGTGCCAAATGATGATGTTGTAGCTTGTCTCCCTTCCTATACCTTGCCTAAAAGAACAAATAGAAGATATTGTGAGATGGCTATAAAAGATTTCTCATCAAACAGGTCAGTCGGCCACAATCTGATTTTACTTGGATAATCGAAGAGGAGTTACAAAACTTGGACCTGCTCTTTATGATAGATTTTATGCTTTAACCTCAAGGTCGGGCTTTTCCAAGCTGGGAAGAAATGATGGGGTATGACAATATGTTTACAAATAATGTGCCATAAAGGGTTCTAATGCACAAACACTTATTTGGAACATGTTGAATGATAATGAGGCTGAGGTTGATTGGGAAGTTTATTAAATTTTACTTGTCTTATGCAAGAATTTTAGTTTATTTAGAATATGGATATTATCGTAATTTAGTGTTCCTTTACTAGAAGTTATCCTTGTGTCTTTAGGAGTCTAATTTTATTGTTGACTCCTATTAAAAATCCTTGTTAATTTAGGATAATTTTAGTCTTTATCTCATTTATTAATTCAAATCCTTAAAGGATTTAGATAAGCCTTGATTTATGAATTGAAATCATTAAGGGACTAGAATAAGTTTAGGTCTTATAGTTCTCCTATAAATATAGAGGCTTGTAATGAGTTTATATAGTTCAATTCATAAAAATTTTTCTTGCAATCATTGCTAAAAAATTGAGACTCAATTCAATCCCTTTGAGTGTGACTCCTTTAGAACCTCGGGAGTGATTCCCAAATCTCATAAATTTCTACCTGCAATCTTTGTTATTATTTATTGCTATTGTTCATTTTACTGCATACAAACATTATTCATTACCAGTGTTTATAGGCACTATTCACAAATACTATTTATAATCCAGCTACAAACTTTCCTACATCACTTTATATTAGAAATTTGAATAGAAATTAAATTTAAATGGTAGAGGTGATAGAAATTGGGAAGACGTTAAACTTAAGACAAATGAGTTTAAATGAATTTGAGTTAATCATTACTAAAAGGTTAAAATTACCCGATTAGGTAGTTAAACTGAAGCTATTATATATACCCTTTATATTTTATGTACTTTTTCGATGTGAGATTTTTAAAACTAATACTCTCCAAGTGGCAACGACTTAGTTGACCATTTGAAATTAAAATTTCTCATTGAAATTGAAATTGAATTGAATGCAATGGTAACACCGGACCGGACCATTGGTAACTTAGACATTCAAATGGGAAAACGGGTAGCCAACAAAAATTAGATTTGGTTAGACTTGCTCTAATATCATATTAGAAATTTGAAAATAAATTGAATTGAAATTGAATAGAGGCGACAAAAATTGGGTAGAGGTTAAGCTCAAGACAAATACTATTTATAGCCTAGCAACAAACTTTCCTACATCGCTTTATATTAGAAATTTGAATAAAAATTAAATTTAAAGAGCAGAGGTGATAAAAATTGGGTAGACGTTAAACTTAAGACAAATGGGTTTAAATAAATTTGAGTTAAATATTGTTAAAAGGTTAAAACTAATCAATTAGATAGTTAAGCCGAAGCTATTATTTATATACCTTTTATATTTTATGTACTTTTTCGATATGAGATTTTTAATGCTAACACTCTCCTTCAACTGACAATGACTTAATTGACAATTTGAAATTAAAATTTCTCGTTGAAATTGAAATTGAATTGAATGCAATGATAACACTGGACTGGACGTAACCATTGCTAAAATATTAGAACTAATCGATCAGGTAGTTAAACCCAAACTATTGCAGACTCTTTGTATTTTATATACTTTTTTGATGTGACATTTTTAATTTTAACACTTTACAATCAAGTGTCTGAGTAGAAAAACTTATTTGTACTAGATTAGTACATTTGTCCATATTTTCTAGCTAGAATCATAATACGAATCATTTTAGCTCGAATATAGTATCACGCGCCCTTCCATTCTATTTATCTTCTTCATTTCATTTTTGTTTGTGATGCAACATACGACAATCAAAGACAATTAGGGTTTTTAAGAATAGAATACATCATTAACTGCCTTCAAAAGGCGAAACAGTGACTTAAATATGCTTTACAATGTTACATTGCAAAAAAGGATGATTTTACCAAAAACGACAAAATTGTAGAAACCACACCAAATAAAGTCCTATTCAAAATAGGAAACTTAGAACAAACAACATTCAAAATGGAATTTCCTACTAAAAGTTATAACCAAAACGAAAATTGTCGAAAATAGAAAAAAATGCATTTTTTAAGGCCTAAAAGATGAAATTTGGACGAAAAGCAACTGACTTCACTGCTAAAGCCCATGAGTTTCGATCGTTGAACCATTTTTAATCAAAATATAGTTTTTTTGGATCAAAATTCCAAATTGGTTTGGACCAGTAGAAATCACGAAATTGCAAACTTTTTTTTCCTTTCCCTTCCAATTTCTTCAAATATCTTTCTATCACTGCTTCCACATCAGTCTCCTCCACTTGGCAGAAACTCGTCCTCGAGTTTGCTTCAGGTTCAGGATATAAAGGTTCATCGGAAGGATGATAAACTGATAAATTAACCACATTGAAAGTATTAGAAATACCCATGCTTTTGGGAAGATCAAATCTTTTTGCTGACAGTGTAAGGACCATATTTCTTTGGCTGAAGCTTGCTGTAAGAATCCACTGGAAATCATTCACGACGAAGGAATACTATGACCTAATCACCGATAAAAAAGACTTGCATTCGCCTGTGCTTATTCGCAGCCTTGCTTATACTTCCTGTTGGTTTGCTCTAACTCCTGTTTCACCTCCTGATGTACTCTACTGTCTATCGGGCCATATGGGAAGCTGCAACACTTCTGCGCATCTTTAGGAAGCTGAATCAAGTTCCAAGCATGTTGTGGTACTTTGGTGTAAATAATAGAAAAAGGTGAATGACCAATGGCACTATGAACAACATTGTTGTAAGCAAACTCAGCCTGAGGTAAAGCATTATCCCATTGTTTTGGCTTGTCTCCACAGATGCTACGGATCAGATTTCCCAAAGTTCGATTGACCACCTCCGTCTAGCTATCTGTTCGTGAGTGAGCGGTGCTGCTGAAATTCAAAGTTAAGTCAAACAAATTCCACAAAGTTCGCCAAAAATGCCCCAAAAACTCCTTGTTCCTATCTGATGTTATCATTTTGGGTAACTGCATCGGTCGTCTTCCTGCATGGGATGAAGTGCACCATCTTGGAAAACCTATCAACCACAACAAACACAGAATCTGCTCCCCTCTGTGTACAAGGCAAGCGTAAGACAAAATCCATAGACATCCTCCCATATATTTTATGGAACAGGCAAGGGCATCTACAAACCAATGTTTTTAGACTGTCATTTGGTACTCTGACATATATAACACCTTTGAACAAACTTGGTTACATCTCTATGTAGTTGGGGCCAATAGAATCACTGCCTAACTTAAGCTACTGTTTTGTCTCTCCAAAGGTGTGTAGCTAGTCCACCATGCAAATCGTGAATTGCCTTTTCTCGCAAGGAAGTTCAAGGAAGGCAAAGTTGGTTGTCATGCATCAGATACCCCTCATGAATATGAAAATCCTGCATAAATTGGCTGCGACTACAAGTCTCCCAACCTGCCCACAATCCTCATCATTGGCATAACAGTCTTTTAACTCCTCAAAGCCAGTTACTTGCTGCAAGGTAACCAGTAAACGTGCTCTCCTACTAAGAGCATCCGCCACAACATTCTAAATCCCAGATTTATGGTGCAACCTAAAAGGGAACTTTTGCAAAAATTGGTACCACTTAGCATCTATGTCTTTACTAATGGGCTTCTGACTATTCAGGTACTTTAAAACCTCATTATCTGAGTAAAAAACAAACTCTCTCCCAACCAAGTAATGCTTCTACGTCTTTAATGCCCAAACAACTAAGTAGAACTCCTTATCATAACTGCTCCATTTTTGCCTGGCATCGCTAAGTTCCTCACTGAAATAACATACAGGCCGATGTTCTTGGGATAAGACTGCTCCTATGCCCACTCCACTTGCATCACAATCCATCTCAAACAACTTCTCGAAGTTTGGTAGTGCCAAAACTGGAGCAATACACAACTTTTCTTTTAAGATGGCAAAACTATTCTCTGCTTCCTCGCTCCAATTGAATTTTCCCTTCATACGTTCTGTAATTGGAGCTGCAATGGTGCTGAAGTTTTTAATGAAACACCTGTAGAAATTAGCCAAACCATGGAAACTCCGAACTTTCAAAATGGTTTTTTGGGTATGCTACTCGCCTTCACCTTAGCCTCATTCACCTGTATCCCATCAGCACTAACAATGTATCCTAAGAATAGCAGCTTGTTGGTTAGGAAGCTACATTTCTTAAGGTTTATGGACAATTTGTTTTCCTGCAATACTGTCAACACCTCTCTCAAGTGCGTCAAATGCTCACCTTGATCCCGACTATAAATCAAAATATCATCAAAATAAACCATCACAAACTTCCCAATGAAAGGCTTTAATGCCTAATTCATGAGCTTCCTAATGGTATTGGGGGCGTATTTGGAAATACCAAATGACATCACTAACCACTCATACAAATCTTCATTTGTCTTAAAGGCCATTTTCCACTAATCTCCAGGTCTAATCCGAATATGGTGGTAACCACTCTTCAAGTCTAGCTTCGAGAACCACTTAGCCCCATGTAAGCGACCTAGCATATCATCCAGCCTGGCAATCGAGAATTTGCAGCCCACTTTTTAGGAGTCAACAAAGCAGGCATTGCACAAGGGCTTATGCTCTTCTTGGTAAGTCCCTCAACAACTCTTCCACCTTTTCCTTCAGGATCTCACTCTCTTTGGGGCTCATCCTGAAATGGGGTAAATTTGGTACACTGGCACCAAGCAAAAGGTCTATGTGGCGCTGAATGTCTCTAATAGGTGGTAAGCCATCAGGAATCTCATCTGGCGTTAAATCACGAAACTCTTCTAGTAAAGGTTTTACAGCAGTTAGACACTTCTCCACTTGCAATTCAACTTCTCTGTCACTCACCTGCTTAACAACTAGGGCTTGAATCAACTTAGTCTCTTTTACCTCCGACTCAAAATTCCTAGCAAGAGAGAAAATTCTTTGTAGCAGTTGAGTTCGTCTTTTGCTTTGGAGGTAACAAAGTGTACTTCACTCTATTCTGTATAAAGCAATACTGGTTGCTCCTTTCTGAATGTTGGGCGTCTACATTGAACTACCAAGGCCTACCAAACAACAAATGACATACGTCCATATCTACCACATCACATTATATCTCATCTTTATACTTCCCAATGGAGAAAGGGATTTTACATCGTTCTGTCACCTCTATGCTATTCGATCTAGATTTAATCCACCCCAAAGTGTTGTGATTGAGATGTTTTTCCATGGGCACTCCTAACTTCTTTACTATTATTCTCTTACCAATGATATTTTCCATACTATCACTGTCAATTACCACATCAAATACCTTGCCCAGGATAGTACAATGAGTACGGAATAATTGATGACACTGGGACTCCCCCTCTCTTGTTTCGGAGCAAGCATCATTCGTCTCACCACATAAGCTGCTCACTCAATCTCATCATCTTCAAACTCATCACCATCACCATTTGGTTCATTGTTGTATTCCTCTTCTTCCTTAGTAGCAACATTCACGGTTTGATGCTGAGTGCACTCATTACACTGATGCCTGGGTTGATTTCACCTAAAACACTTCCCCATCATGGGCTTGGCATACGGGTTCGCTGGTTTCTTTTTATTTTCCACCATTGGCCTCTTTCCTGCCGCCTTATTCTCCTTAATTTCAGTCGTAGGCTTGAAGCGATTATTGGTGACCTGTTCATCGTGTCTAACACCCTCTGCATCCAACTTTGGCTTTTAAAAACTTCCAGTAGCACAGTAATTATCAAACCCCCTCTTGCTCCTTCCTGCTGCATCAATTTGGCCTTCATTGCTTCTTAGCCTCTGTTAAGGTCTGTACAAACCTGAACTCCAATTTTGTCCTGAATTACTGGCTTCAACCGATCCAGATATCTAGCAACCTACTGCCCTTTGGATTCAGATAAATTATTCCCCTCAGCAAGCCTTATGAACTCCAACGTGTATTCATGGACAATCTTGTTTCCTTGCTGACAGCGCTGGTACTACTGGAACAAAATCTACTCATAATCTGGTGGCAGAAAGTGTCTCATCAACAAGCTCTTCACCCGGTACCATGTACAAACTCTATCTTTATCCTCACACAACCTCTTATTCTGAGTTTGCTCCCACCATGCAGAGGCACCACCTTTCAAACACATGCCACCACCCTGACTCGCTTCTCGACAGGTGTCTCCATGTAGTCAAAGAATATATCAATTTCTGCTACCTAGTATAGAAAATCCTCTATTCCTAGACTTCCATTAAAACTGGGAATATCCACTTTAAAACAAAAATCCCTGCCTTCCCAATCAGGCCTGCCATGGTGATTCCCTATATATTCATCCTGGGGAGGTTTATCGTAACAATTCCCTGCATGCTCGTTCCTATAGGGCCTGGAATAATGATTTTCCGCCATCTCCTCTTCTGTTTCCGAATCATCATCCTAAATATTCTGTCGCCGATTGACAGGAACAGGTCTTGTCACAGGACTTCCACGAGCCACCTCTACCCCTAGCCTTCTGTCATTCTCTCGGTTCCAGTTCTCATCGATTCCCACAACATCCAAATGATCAACAATTGCACCAAAACATTTCTCGAAACATCGGAATTGCCAATCGACTTATTGCTCTATATGTGTTTGTAAATGCTGCTTGAATTGTTGCAATGTCTTGTCCCCAATGGATGGGGCTCCAGTCTCTTGAACACAGTCACGAAGACCACCTACAGTCGCCAAAAGCTCTGATACCACCTGTGCAGCATAAGACGATCAAAGACAACGACTAGGGTTTTTGAGAATAGAAATGGCGTCTAAAACAGAATTTCCTACTAAAAGTTATAACCAAAAGGAAAATTGTCAAAAATAGCAAAACACATTTTTCAAGGCCTATACAATGGAATTTGGACAAAAAGCGACGAACGTCACCGACAAAGGCCGTGAGTTTCACTTGTGGAACCATTTTCAATCAAAACATGCTTTTTCTGGGTCAAAATTCTCAATTGTTTCAGACTAGTAGAAATCATGAAATTGCAAACTTTTTTTTCCCTTCCAATTTCTTCAAATAGCATGCCGCCACTATTTTCACATCAGTTTGTGTTATCTTCTGTCTGCTGTTCTCTTATTAAAACTTCATTTCCCCTTCTTTCAATCTCTACTACCATAATCCGTAAAAAACAATTACTATTACTCCCACAAATTGCTTCAAAATTGACATGAATCTCTGTCGGTAAATCACAGCACTTCACACTTGTTTCTCTTACTTGGACATGCAAATCAATATTAAAAATCTTTTGACTTGTTTGGTTGTCAATAAGAATTTAAGAAAAGAAAATAGATGCTATTTAGGAATAATGATTTGTTTATTTGCCAAGACAATGGGAGAAAGGAAGCATATTCAAAAGTTTGATGAAGGTAGAAAGAGAACTATGAGGGGAAGGAGAGAAAGAGTAATGGAAATAGACAGTGAGGAAATGAATGAGATAAATGAAGTGGAAAAGGTGGGATTCTGCTGTTCCCCCAAAAAAAAAAGGTTCACTAGTATTTCAGCAAGTAAATCTGACTTAATGATGCTATTAGAGTTCATACAAACATACAAAGGGGATTGAACTTTGAAAGAAAAAAAATGTTGTAAATAAGCACAGCGGTACTTGGCAAAATAACAGTATTGTGATATCCTGAAATTTTGTAGTTACAATTGTTGGATGTTAGAGTTTATACAAACATACAAAGAGGATTGAACTTTGAAAGAAAAAAAAATGTTGTGAAAAAGCACAGCGGCACTTGGCAAAATAACAGTATTGTGATATCCTGAAACTTTTGTAGTTACAATTTTTGGATGTTCGAAGAAAAAATTATTATAATCTTGTCATTTATTGGCTATGTGCAGGTCCGATTATTCAATAGCATGTACTATCTGAAGGCATTTGGATTAGGAGATGTATGGGTGGCTGTTGGGTGGAGTAGTGATGTTCTTCCTGTTGCCAAGCGAATGTCTAATGTTGCAGTTGTAGTCCCCAAGTCTGGAGCTAGCTTATGGGCTGATCTCTGGGTATCCTGATTTATCTGAGTGAAGTTCATAGTCACTTTGTTTTCTTCTTTATCTTAATCTTGCACAAGTGAATATCTAATGCAGTATCTGCTGAATGTATATCATGTACTTGTTAGAATAAGAAAGGGTAGTCCCAGACTGGCAGTGGTTCTAGATTCTGTTGTGCCCTACTGTCTTTTCTATGATCCAGATATACCTAAGAGATTAAATATTTGCCACTTGTGAATTACAATACTAGGAAATTGTAATTTTTAGTTTAAGCTTAATATATGTTGTATTGTTTCTTTAGGCAATCCCTGCTGCCTCTAGACTTGGAACAAACCTGATTGGAGGGCGAATTAGAGGGCCATCTCCACTGATCCATCAGTGGATAGAGTTCTGCTTACAAGCTGCAAGAACACTGCCTTTCAAGAAGGGAGTGATTGCTGGTGCAACTCCATCTGCCCTTGAAAGCTTTCCAGCTGAAGTTCCTAACGAGCCCACAAGGGGTAAGCCAAGGCTGGACACCAATCTTATTGCTGGAGTTCCTCCTCCTGAAATTTTGACTAGGTGCGAGTTCTTGGAGCCATTGTCTGATGCTACATTATCAGATTATCAGTGGCTGATCACCAGTATAAAGAATCCTAATCTTGGTTTGATCCATAGAATACATCATTGTATCTTGTCAACAATTCAATCTGGTGGGCTAAAGCTGCAGCAAAGATTATCTAAACCTTTATAAAGCTTTTTATAGCATTGGATACATCCATTTAAGACATTGAAGCACTTCCAAAATGCAACATGAATCTTCAATGGCTGGATTCTTATTTGTGGGCAAGGCCGTTAATATCAAATGAGAAAAGGTGGATTTGAGGTTGCTGGAACTTTCTGATATGGTACATGCTTATTGTATGAAATACTTATTGCCTTTCTTTGGTTCATGGGTAGCTTGTGTTTGAATAAATAGTTATTCCATGTTGCATAATATTATCCTTAGGTTCATGCGATGGTTATTATATAGAATAGATATTCCATGAATTTGTAGAAAAAAATTAACAATTTATTGAATGGCTATTCCGTTGCTACTCTTCTACTCTGGTTTTATTTCATGAACCTAAGCTGCAGTTGAAAGCATGTTCATGAAATTCCATTATTTTCATTTCACTTTTTAGCGCTGATTCATGACTTCAATTTAACTTGCTGATATGATGCAGTAAGTCCCTGTTATATTGCATACAACATTATTAGCATTTGCTTCCTTTTTTCTTTTTCCATACAAGATCTCAGTCAGCAAAGTAACACTAGACTACAAGAACTAAATTATGAATATTTGTATCATTTGTTATATTGCATACAATGTGATTGGTATGCTATTTTGTTTGTTGCATTTCTGCGTGATAATCATTAATGGATCTTCATAGGCTTTTGAAATAAGTTTTTGAATTTGAATTGAATAACTATTACTTACCTGTGAAATACCTGGGCGTACCACTAATCTCTACCAGATCAACCCGTACATTGCAGGGTTTAATTGCTTCTATCACGAAGAGAATCTCTTCATAAATTGTTATATTCCTTTCTAATGCTGATAGTAGAAGCTGATAGCATCAGTAGTTGTATGCGTTGCTGGTGTTCTGTTTTTTAGCTGCCTCAGTTTGTGCTTAAAGAAATTCAAAAATTGTGGCTTCAAGTTTTGTGCCTTGGAAAACTGTGCAACTTGTATCATGGATCCATGTTTGTGTTATATTATGGACTTAGAATCAAAACTCTGTATTTCATTTAAAGTTTGTTCGTGTCACACGTATGATTTATGTTTCTAATATAACAAACTATTTGAAAAAAAATTGTTTAGTGTGGTAGGAACGACGAGTTTAGATTTCTCAGCTGTGATTTTTTGGCTCTAATGGTTGAATTTTCTTCTCTTCTATGAAACCTAGCATTCTGCGTTCAGTTTCTTTATTTTTCTATTTTGTAAAACCTAGCATAAAAATACTAGTATTAGCGCATTATAATTTTTTGTTTTGATGTTATCAATGACTATTTTATTTGTTTTTGTTTGTAGATTGGAAGATGTTAGATTTTTTTTTCTTTCCATATTCGTAAGTATTCTTGTACATTAAAATTTCATTTCAATTGCAATGTAAATATAATCAAATATTAACTTTTTTTAGCTGTTTTAGTTTGTGGTTAAAGTTCAAAATTTTGTACCCAAAAAGGAAATTCAAACTCTTTGTAGAAGTTGTATAGAAATTTCTTATGGAAGGGCAATGATGGCTCTGTGAGTAGGGTAGTTTGGTGGCTTAGAAAATTGTGTAACTTATATCATGGACTTATGTTTATATTGCTTTATGGACTTAGAACCAAAACTCTGCATTTCGTTTAAAATATGTTCATGTCACACGTATGATTTATGTTTCTAATACTATTTTGGAAAAATCATTTAGTGGTAGGAATGACGATTTTAGCTTTCTCAATTGTGATTTTTTTTAGCTCTGAGAGTTGAATTTTCTTCTCTACTATGAAACCTAGCATTCTGTGTTTGGTTTCTTTATTTTTATATTATGTAACACCTAGCATAAAAATGCTAGTATCAGCTCGTTATAATAATTTTTTTTTTTTTTTATGTTATCAATGGCTATTTTATTTGTTTTTGTTTATATATTGGAAGATGTTAGAATTTTTTTTTTTTTGGTATTTGTGAGAAAGCATTCTTGTACATTAAAATTTCATTTCAATTACAACGTACATATAATTAAATATTGATGTATTTATTTTTTAATACTAATGTACATATATTTCAATATTAATGTACATATGTTTCAATACTAATGTAATTGCATGTTTAGTTTAAGAGTGATGTAAATACACTCATTTATGAATGTATATGAATACAAAAGAAATAAAAGCTTTTAAATGAAATTTTGAAGTAAATAATTAATAGACACTGCATATATAATTCCATTGCATGTTTTTATGTTTTGTTTTTGTTAAAAGGCAAGTATATTTGTTTTGAATTATAGATACATTATTATTGAACTGTAGGGAGATTGAAATTCTATTCCAATTGTGATGTGTATATAGTTAAATATTAATGTATTTGTTTTTCGATATTAATATACTTATATTTCAATATTAATGTACCTGCATATTTGGTTTAAGAGTAATATAGATATGCTTGTTTATGAATGTATATGAATACAAAGAAATAAAAATCAAATAAAATAGCTATTTCATCAGTATAACAAAAAACTAATTTACTTATTGCAACTATCGATATTGAATATGAATAATTTAGAAACAAACAATTTTTTAGCATAAAATAATAGTATTAATGAGATTCTCAAAAAATGTAATAAGGGAAAAGATGCAAGGATGGAAAGAAGAGATGCAAAGATGAAAGTCAAAGAGATGAGAAAGTTGAAGGAAAGCATTAGACTAAAGAAGCACGGAAATCGTAGCTGAAGGCGAGAAAATTAAAGAAAATATAGAGTAGTTTCAAAATTGCGAATAAAAAACAAACGACAATTTTTATTTTATCCTCTTTACAGTTTATTCTTTCACGTGTAAAGGTTAGAGTTTCTTTTAATGAAATAATATGTTATAGAACTAGATTCATGATGTAATATAGACTTGAGTCCAAGATATAACAATTGGGAAAACTATGTTTCTATAAGAGAGGTTTTGGGCTTTGAAGAGATTGTTGCATGGAATAAGGCTGCTTTAGGTAAAGTAGCATGAGACTTGGTGAATTATAAGGAGACACTTTTAGGCTCAATGAAAAAAGTCAAATTGAAGAGATTGAGGTTTTTATGTTCAACTAAACCTATTGCAGTACGGTTTGAGGTCAACTATTGAAATTAAGTCATTCAACAACATTTATTTTATGGGAAATCTTATGATGTAATGTTGCATTTGTATAATACTAAAAAAAGCCATATGTTTGTGACTCTTAAACAGTAATATGAAATATAATAATAAGACAATAAAAGATTAAAAAAAAAAAAAAAAAAAGAGAGATCAATTTAGGTGGTAATGGGTGAAATATATGCATTGATCCTTAGATAATTTTTTAGACAAATAGGTCATAATAGACATTTGAAAGTGAAATTGGATGAAATATCTGAAATGGCCTTGGAACAATTTTTTTTTTTATAACAAATAAGTCATAAATAGACATTTGATGGTAATAATAATAATAATAATTGACTAAAAAATAAAACATATTGACTCTCACATAATAATTTATATAGTAAAAATAAATTATTTGTGCATAGAATTAAGAGATTGCATATGCTAATCAAATCATAAATATGGAATAGTATTAATATAAGAGTTTAATGATGTTAATAATTGCATATTTACAATTTTATTTATTACTATCAACGGCTAAAATTATGTTTATTAATTTAGGCTTATTAACTTCTAAAATTCAAATATTTTCAAGTTTTGACAAAATTGATAAATCCTTTTAATTTTGGTAGATTTAGCCAAAATCAAATTGATCAAAATAAGATGATTGACCAAAATTTGTCTTTGTCAAATTTAGTGTGGCAAACTATGGTGCTTAAGATACCTATCTTTTCTTATTTGTCAAGGATGTTAAATATATATGAAGAAGTTTATATTAGTTATTTTCATGTTTGATATCATGTTGAACAATGCATGTTCACCTTACATGTTAGTGTTAGTTTGCATCAACATTATTAGGGCCAAATCTTAGACACTCGCATAGTGAAGTACTCACAATAAGTGTGAACGTTCACTAAATTGTCTTATAAGATTGTTAACTATTGTGGTGTGACTCATACTATCTAATGCCCATGAATGAATTTTAGTAGTATGATATTATTTTCATGTGCATGAACTATGGAACAACATTTCTTTGTTAAAATTGAAGTAAAAAATTGTAAAGTGCTTTCTTTTATAAAAGAACTAGTAAGGACACAAGATCATATAGTTGGTTGCCTAAATTTACCTATTTACCATTGATATTTAATTGTTACCATTTTTCAATATGAAATTATGATGTCTTTTCTTTGTTTGAACAGAGGGCTGTCGCCTACCAACAACACTAGCTCCACAACCCAAGCCTGTAAAAAAAGCATAACATCAATCCAAAGATATGCTATCGATCGAGGAAAATATAGAGATTTGGAGAGCTACAATAGCACGCATCATGCGCCACCTATACATGACAATCCTTGCTTGCATCGATCGAGGAACCAGTACAGATATGCTAGTGTCATGGACCCCTAGTCGAGATGGCGGATGAGTCCCAGGTCCTTAATCATTGACTGCAGGCAGATCTCCACCATGTTTGAAAGTTTCATGAACAGCGTCCCCAATAAACTGTATGGCAATAGGCAACGAGCCACATGGTCAACCACCTCGAGTGGGCTATCGTCAGTAGTAACAAGAGCGGTCGCCTTCAAGCTCGATTGCTCAAAAGAAAGAATCCCCTTCGTTTGAGGAATGCGGCCAAGGAGACGACGAACATAGTCCCACTGTAGCACCGAGTAATGTATACCAGCTTCAGTAGGGAGGGGGATCACAGAGAAGCGAATCCTAATCTGATAGGTGAAGTCCCTGAGCGTGATCTTCACCTCCCTGATTTGCAATAGGTGGAAAATCCACCTCTCAGTCAACACCTACATCATGGTGGAATCACCCTAAGGATCCTTATTTATGAGCATCCAAAGGAATGGTAGAAGGTCAATCCCCTCTAGACAAAAGACGACGCGAAGATGCAACTGTCTAGACCAAACTCTAGTTGGGGTTTTACAGATCTTGCTCCTTTGCTGAAGGAGACTGCTATACAAGTGACCAAAAAAAGAGAAAAATTCAAATTCCACCAAAAAAGAAATTGAAGCAAGCATGGAAGGAAAAGGGAGTCAAAGCAAAAAGAAAAGAATTGTAGATAGACAATTGTTTGAGCCAACCAGCGCAAAACCAAAAATCAAGCCAATAATTCTAAAAATGCAATTTTATGGGTAATAAAAATACTATTCTACATCTTTTCATGTGTAGGTATTCACGTGACACAAGGAAAAGTCAATTTGTAAAGAATAATCAAACCCAATCACGGTAAGAAAATTTACAAAATTTCATAGAAAACTATGAAATTAATTTTTTCCATGAAATTTCACCAAGGTCTAGACTCGGTTCAGCAATTAAGCACACAAAGTTCACAAAGTTGATGCGATTTAGTTAGGATAAGTAAATTTCAAAAAACAACATAAATGCACAAATCAAGGCAGAAAATTAATTGATAGATAGCAAAATAAAAATGCTAAAATTTAAAGGGTAAATGTTTTATGACTAGTTTTAAGCTAACCTAGTGTTTGTATGTAAAATGTGATTCAGGAACAGTGCTTGAAATCTAAAATGCTGAAGCGAGAAAATACATAAAAGTCAAAGATAAGGACAAGGGATTTATCATGCCAGTGGCCACGCCCACCAAGTGGTAATATAGGTTGTAGACCGTCAAATCTTGGCGGCACGTCTCGAAACCCTTTAGCAAGATCTTTGGTGTCGCTCATGCTAAGGGGAAACTCTGAAGCAGCCTTCATATGCCTTAGAGCATCTTAGATGGTCGCATCGCTCTTGAAGAAGTCGATGGCAGCATCAAACATCAAGTCATTGAATTTAGCCATCGCAAAAATTTATAAGCAAGGGGAACCTAAAGAAAATTTAAGCCTAGAAAGAGAATTTTTAATGAGAAAAAGAAGAGAAAAGAAGGGAGAAAGCACAAATGAGCCTTAAAGTCGATTGCAACTCTTATATAAGGGAGCCTGTTTATACAGACAAGCCTTATCTGTGCAAACAACTAATGCCCCTCCTTGTGGTACAAACTAGTTATCGCACCGCTTTTACATATAGAGTCCATCAAGTCGGCTATATAGACAAGCCATACATACCATTAAAGGTAGGCAAAAGAAGAAAGGAAAAAAAAATAGGAAGCCCCTAGGTGTAAAATTACTAGATTACCCCTAAATACCACCAAAGTTGAGACAAGCAATTTAACCCCTAATTTGCATATAAAACTACCAAATTACCCTTAAAATGTTAGAATTAACCCTTTATGGAATGCTAGAAGGATCGCCATAGTAGAATCCACATTTTAATAGTTGTCCCAACCAAAGACACACACACACTCAATAAAGTGCTTAACAATACCAAACTCCAAACAATTATTCCAACATAAGTGCACCTCCAGGACGACTAGAAGGGTTGTAATGATAAGAATCCATTCCTAAGAAGGTTGGAAGGGCCGCTATGGTACAAGACAACTCATTAACCCACCACAAGGGTGAGCATAAAACAAAATTATCCCCAATAAGCATCCTTGAGCCAGATTCTCCCACTGGAAGTGTTGAGAATAAATTCAAGAACATTAATAGCTACAAGAAGGCTATTGCAAACATACAAAGACCTCTAGTGCCTATTAAAAAGTTGTTAGGATGCCTAGTACATACGTATGAGCTGTTGAAATCATATAAAGCACATGGGTATCTACTAAATAGTTGCCAAAATAAACTTAGTACCTACTACAGAGCTGTCAAAATAAACTTAATACTTACTAGAAAGCTATTAAGACCCTTAGTACCTACTAAAAAGTTGCTAGGACACACAATACCTGTTTGAGAGCTACTAAAGACATATGAAAACACATTGATACCTACTACAAAGCTGCCAAAAGAAACTTTAATGTCTGCTCAAGAAGCTGCTAAAATTGGTATCCTTTCTAATGTTTACGTTTCTACATTACTTTATTGAGTCATGTTCAAATGGCCATTTCTTAAATATCATTTTTCAAGGGCCACAAAGTAGAGGCAAACTATGAACATCATATTTTAGGCCCAATGATGAAAACTATTGGAATTGTTCCCTAAAAGGCAAAGGAAAGTTGTAACAGAAGAAGAACAGAGGCCTTAAAAAGCCTTGGATCAAGTTCCAAACCAAGCCCAAGTCCACCAAAGCGTAGTTCTGCTAGCAATGATTTAAATGGTTGTATAACCATATTGCTTTGTTATACAACCATCTACATAGTTGTACATCCAAGTAACAAACCCTAGTCAGAAGAACCTTCTAGAACTTTATCCCTTACAAACCCATTAGTTGTACGTACCACTTTGAAATCCTAATTTTAGAAGTTTTATGGCCCTTGCCTGTTTTGGGTCATAAATGAAGTGCAACCATAACTATTCCAGCTTTGGTACACCTCTCTCCCTCTATAAATACCCTCCATTTAAAGAGAGAGGGAGAGGCTTGGAAACCCTAGTATTATTTGCCAAAATTTCTAATCAAACATCTAAAAACTAAACCCTAATACACTCAACAAAAGCTCCAAGGTAGAATCAAGGCATTTACCACTTATCTTTATGCATTCTTTTTTCATTTTAGAGGATATTTTCAAAACCAAGTGCATTTGAGGGTAAGAACAACATCCAAAAGCATCCTAAAACTCGCCCTCCATTTTTGCTTCTTCTCCCTTTATTTTATTTCTTCCTCTTAAAAAATTAATCTATATAGATTGTATAGACCTCTAATGTTACATCCCTATCCACATTCATTGACATTATCACATTAACATATTCATTGCATAAATGATATGAAATCCCACATGAACATATGTATTGGATAAATGATCATTTAGTCATGCTATTTGTAGAAGCATGACAATGACACTTGCACCGTTATATTTGGGACACTTGAACATATATGTAGTG
>CATIWR010413497.1:0-12273 GCA_949677035.1 Omphalea diandra
TATAGAACCCCCCGGCCATATATATATATATATATATATATATATATATATATATATATATATATATATATATATGTATATGTGCCCGTCGCGCGTATGTGTGTATGTAAATATAGGCCTGTAGTGAATGATCTAATGTATATTCCACAGTATCCTCAAATTGTTATATGCATATATGGCTACAAAGCCTTGTATGTTGTAGATAGTATATGAACCTTATATGAATCACTTGATTAACTCTATCTTAGTTTTCCCCATATATGTGATTTTGTGAAATTAAGTATTATACTTAGTTTGTTTGATTGATTTGTACTTCTAAGTGGTTTATGATTTTTACTTAAACTTTATCATATGATGTGCTAGTATAGTATTATTTATTTATGTGTTATGTTCTATAAACTTTATAAAAGGTGAGGACATTTTTTTGCCTCATATAATATCTCACTAGGTGGTGACTATACTCACCCCTTCACAACTCAGTTTTGTAGGTCTTAATTATTATCAAACGAGAGCTACTTATTTTTATGAGTTAAGCTATTAAAGTCCATAAATCAATTTCCTTCGAGTTTTATTTAATTTTATAAAATTAGTTATTATTCTCTTTAATAAAAGATCCCTATAGATTTTGAGTGTAAATATAGATTTGAAATATTACAAATTAATTATTGTATTACATTTGATAAGTTGTCATTTATATATTGAAATTTTTTTGAAATAATTCATATTATTATTATTGACTTTTGCTTATGTGAAAATGTATATTTTTCTTAATTTAGATATATATGTAAGCTAGTTAGGTTGGGGTCGAGGCCACAGTCTTAACTTCATGCTAGTCATGATTCTCAAATTTAGGGCATGATAGAACATTTCAAGGTAGGAAAGTCCCCCAAATAATGAGCCTTTTAATAGAGACCCCAAGCACTATGAGTTGAGCCAAAAAGAAAAATGTGTTTCTAAAGGTCAAGGGGAAAAGATCACAAGAGAAGAAGACCTAGAGCAAAAGGCATAATTTATGGCTAAAGGCAAGGAAGATCAAATGCCTTAATTGAAAGGAAGCTTTGGAATCCCAACAGCTTTCACCTCACTTGAATTAGCCAATCTTTTTCTCACTAGCCAATCAAAGCTTATGACCTTCCTTCTCCTACAAACTTTGAAGTTTTTTTTATTTCATGTCTTGCATTTTAGTATATAGGCTATAATGTTTTAAATTGTACTTTCTCATGTACTCATATATAATGTAAATGTAATGTTGCTTTGACAATTCTTTGATAGTTTTTATTTTTAACTCTTTATGCTTTTCTATTAATGTTAAAAGAGGAAGTAAAAAAGGACATATATTATATGTAATGATGAATCTCAATTAATCATATATGCACAAATTAGTAGGGAGCACTTAATATGCTTTATTTATAAGGTTCATCAACATTATTTGCCATCATAAAAAAGAAAGGATATTAAACCTTAGGTTCTTGATTCTTAGTTTTGATAACTACAATCATAAGTTAAGTACTGATCCTAATTGTAAGTGTTGGTAGATATAATTAGATATAATTAGGTCCCTCAATTACAAAAAAAAAAAAATCAAAGGAAACCATAAAGACCAATGTACCAAGCAAAAGCAATGATATTGTCAAAAGATTATTTACATATAATGACCTTGTGCATGATGGAATGGACCTATTCACTAAGGAGAAACTTGAAAAAATTCACACAAAAGGTTAATTGCGCTTGCACAGCCTAGATGAACGACTTATGTAGCCTAGATGAATCGCTTATGTGACCTAAAAATCCTTTTCAAGGATGCATAATGACCTCATACAATTTAGTATATGCTCATTCATTACGAAGAAATTTGAATAATTTTTACACAAAAATTTGGAATGGCCTAACTAAGTGCTAAATGTTTAGAAGGAATTGGCTCATGCATCCTTAATGAAAATAGATGTCTCTAAACTATAATAGAATGAATTATAGAAACTTTGAATAGTCAAAATGCATGGCTCCATTCACCATAAAGAAAATTGAGGATTTTCTTATAGAAAGATGGAACAACCTACATCCACGGGCCCTTTTATCATAAAGAAACTTATACTTTTTGGCACAAAAAGATGAAATGACTTACAACTGTAAGGAATAGTCTAATGAAATGGCTTTATTCAAGATGAACCTTATATAAATGGAAATTTTGGCTTTAAGAATGACCTTGTACAAGTTTTGAAAATTCAAATATGGCCAAAGTCACCATTATGGTATGACCTTTTAGAAAGTGGAATAGACCCATTCAACTTTGAAGATGATTAAAGGCTAATAATTTTGCCTAAGAATGAATACATGCAAGATAGTGAACAAACTGTTCACAATTAAATGACTATTTTGTTTATAGCCTCAAAAAATAAAGTTTATGAGTATTAGATAGTTTTTCCTACTTGGACTATAAAAGGTACATCTTCGTTACCTTTAAAAAATTAGAGAAGAATAATTGCAAAAGTTCTAAAAGTTATAAGTGATCATATTTTCTTCACTTTCTTATATATTCTTTCTTTAGCACACATCTTATATAATTGATCTTGTATTGGATAACTTGAGAGCAATTTAGTGAGTGAATCTCCTTTAAGCAATATTTATATCTTTATATATGAGAATCATCTTTAGGTTGGGTAGTACAACCTTTAAAGAGAATTTATCAAAGGTTTAAGATAGTGTCTGCAAATCTATCATACGATAGACTTTGAGATAATGCCTGAGAAATCTATCTTATATTAGGTTTGAGCAACACCTAGAAGTTTGCTTGTAACTATTTGAGTAACACCCATAAATTACTTAATAGCGTAAATTCTCTAGTGGTATCTAAAGGAGAGGATGTAGACTAAGATTGTATTGAACCTCTATAAATTGTGTGTCCTTATGAGATTGATCATTGTTATTTGTACATTAATTTCTTGCAAACATTTGCCATCATTCTATTCACCCCCTTTCTAGGACTTCTTAGGACAACACTTTTGACTTAATTTGACTTTCTTATCATATTGTTTGTTTTTTAAATAATAACATTTAATTGTTTTAAATGCAAACTTTTCAAATAAGAGAATCACTAAAATAGAATTCTTCTCTATTGAATTATTTCAAAATATGAGCTTCCAAACAAGGGCTTTATCTTTTTCAATCCACATATGGAATCCTTCACGTTGTTAATGTAACATGCCCAAACACGTTCATTGGCATTATCACATGAACATATGCATTAGATAAATAATCATTTAGAAGCATCGTTGTAGTTGGGGACACTTGAACATATATGTAGTGTTTGTATAGTTGCATGGCAAATTGTTTTATGTCGTGTGCATGCTATAGTATCATAAATAATGGTGTCTTAAAGCTTAATTAAAAGTATAAGGAGTCTCTAGGAATTATAAGATGGATGGAAGTGCTTAATGAGTGAAGAAGAGGGACTAAAAGCAAAACTTTTAACTTTCAACCAATAGGAAACCAGCCCCAATCTTTTGACTTATTTAAGATAAAAATACAGACCATTAGGGTCAAATTTTGAGGAAAAAAATATGGGTTATATCAGAAACAAAGAGAGAGCAAAGGAAGAAGAAAGAAAGGAAGAGGAAGAAGAAGAAGAAGAAGAGAGGGAGAAGAGTGAGCTGCCTAGGGTTTTTCAATTCTGGGACAGTAGGTAAGTAAATTTATCTTCTTCTCAACTAGAATTAACCTCTCATTACATGTTAATCATGCATGGTTAGTAAGAATTATGGAGTAATTGAGGTAGATCTCTTGGATGGAAGTTGTAATCCAAGAGAATAAGAGCTGATTCTATTGGATTTTACTGTTAGAGCAGAATTTTGCACCCATAATTTTCTAACCCTAGATGAGGAATTGGAGAAAGTGAAAACATGAAAGTTGTAGCCTCATGTCTCATATAAATACATATGAAACAGTTTTACTTGATTTTGTGTATATGAGGAGATATGACCCCTTCAGTAGGACTAGGTCAAATTTGAATCGAGATGATCTCAGTCTTCTATTTTCTTATATTTTGATGGCTTTATGTTCTGATTTTGACAAAGTGTTAAACATTAAATTTGTAGGATATGTCCTCTCTAAACACCTATAAACCAGTTTGATTGATTTGTTGTGTGGAAAGAGTTAGGGCTTATTGATTGGGACTGACTCTGTACTAGAGTGAAACCCACCTTTCTTTTGAATCAGTTTTCCAAGTATTTGATGGCCATAGATTCAGAATTTGATGATTATCCAAACTTGAAAGTTGTACATTTATGTATTATGTACATACCTATAAAATAGGTTTGCCAAATTTGGCAAGGATGTTGAGATGTTGTCCCTTCATCATGACTAGTTGGCAACATGTTACAAACCTGCACATCTTGAGATTGGTCCTCCATTTTGGTGACCTTATAGACTGAATTAGATAATGAGTAAAACATGAAAAATGTTCCTTCATATGTTTTGTAACTAATGGTAGATTATCATTGCAATTAGATGTGTACAGTATGAGATACACCTAAGAGAGTAAGACCTACTTAGACTGAGAGGACACTGCAACATGGCAATATTTAAAAATTCACCACATTTTGTGTGTGTCTGATATTGACCTGAAATTTGAATATGTTATGGGTTTATGTGTCTAGTTTGTTTGAAAAGAAAAATCAAGTCAATTGGATTAGTATATCTAGAGTTATTGTGGTGAGAGTGTAGCAAGCTCAGGCTGCCCTATTAGGAATATATGCATAAACATAGGTCCACTTGCATGGATCATGCACCAAACATTCATAATCATTTTGACATACTTGTAACCATGTATGTATCAAATTATAGTGTCTCATAACTTTAAGGAAGCCATAGAGAGGTAACCAAACCTATCGTAAAGGTTGATAACATAAAAAGGTGAGTAGAAACCATAATTGAATTCAATGTGTGTGTATGATAATTTTATAATTTGATTATGTGCTATTACATGTATATATATGATTGAATTGTTACATGTTACATGAAAATATAAGTCAAGTAAGAATGATTGAGTTGTTACATGTTACATGGGTATAATATGATTATGTTCTATTACATGTATATATGATTGAATTGTTACATGTTATATGGGAATACAGGCCAAGTGAGAATCAAATGCTCTTAACGATTACTTGATATATCATTTGTGAATATGGACTTGCATATGGAACTAAAAAGGCATTGTGACCGACTTGTCAAACTCTTGCAAATCATAAAAAGATGGACCAATAGGTCCCAAATCATGTCAAAAGAATTTCAGGAAGATGGACCAATAGGTCCCAAATCATATGTTACATGAATCACATGAATATCCTAGGAGTAATGTTTGCCTTGCTCGGTCACGACAAAAACAAAGCTATTGCATTTGCACTTGCATAGTTAATTGTTATAGTTGCAATGTATCTTGATGATATTTGATTATGGATTATGCCATGAAAATTTGATTATTGTTTTTATTCACTAAGTCGTGACTCACCAAATCGCAAAATTTTTTTCAGATACTGAAGAATAGGAATTAGACACTTTGGTGCTTTCAGTTTTACTTTGAGACATATGGACCACAGGTCATCGGCTGAATCCAAACTCTCTCTCTCCTTGTGTCATATACATATATGTACATCAAATAAATATTTGATTGTGTGGGTAGGATGGATAAAACCTTTATGCATATGTTTTTTGGACATGAATGATATGAGTTCTGTAAATGAATATGGCTGTTACATAGTATCAACAAATTCTAAAACAATATCTCCATTATAAGTAGGATCCCTAAGAAAATGATGTTTAATGTTTATATGTTTGCTCCTAGAATGTTGTAAGGGATTCTTAGACAAATTGATGGCATTAGTGTTATCAGACTTAATGGTGACTTGATTTACAATTACTCTATAATTAAGAAATTGTTGCTTCATCTATATGATTTAAGTACAACAAAGACCAGTTGCCACATACTCAACTTCAACAGTTGATAAAGCAACTAAGTTTTGCTTTTTACTACTCCAAGACAGTAAGCATTGACCAAGTAATTGACATGTGCTTGAAGTACTATTTTTATCTAAGGTAGATCAAGCAAAATTAGTGTCAAAAAATGAATTCAATTAATAAAGAACTTTTAGGATACCAAAGTCCGAAGTTAGGAGTACCAACAAGGTATTTGAGTATGTGTTTCACACCTTACAAATGAGACTCCTTAGGATTAGATTGATATCTAGCACATAAGCAAGCATTGAACATAATATCAAGCCTAAAGGCTACGAGATAGAGTAGACTACCAATCATACCTCCATATAGCTTTTGATCCACAGTCTTACCATGTTCATTCATGCTTAGCTTGATGTTGGTGCTTATTGGAGTTTTGCACGGTTTGTTGTTTTCCATGCCAAATCTTTTGACTAGTTCCTTTATATATTTGGCTTAGTTAATGAAGATTCTTTCCTTTCCTTACTTAATTTGTAACCCAATGAAGAATTTGAGTTCTCCCATCATGCTTATGTCAAATTCACTTTTCATTACTTTAGAGAAATCTTCACATAAGCAAACATTAGTAGTACCAAATGTGATATCATCTAAATATATTTGCACTAATAATAGGTCTCCATTATTTTCTTTAGAGAAGAGTGTTATGTCTACCAAACCTTAAGAGAAACCTTTCTTTACAAGAAAGTTGCTCATGCTCAATCTGTCATACCAAGCTCTTGGAGCTTGCTTCAAGACATATAGGACTTTGGTGAGCTTGAACATATGGTTAGGAAAGTAATGGCTTTCAAAACAATGGGGTTGTCCAACATATGTTTCCTCATCAATATAGCCATTAAGAAAAGCACTTTTGACATCCATTTGATATAACTTAAAATTCATATGAGATGCAAATGAAAGTAAAATCCTAATAGCTTCAAGTCTAGCTACTAGTGCAAAGGTCTCATCAAAGTCAATATCCTCTTCTTGGTTATATCCTTTAGCTACTAGTAGAGCCTTGTTGCTAACAATGATTCCACGCTTAACAAGCTTATTTCTAAAGGCCTATTTGGTTCTAGTAATGGAATAATTATAAGGTGTAGGAACTAAAGTCCACACTTTATTCCTTTTAAATTAATTAAATTCATCTTACATAGCAAGTACCCAATGCTCATCTTTAATGGCCCCATCTATGGTCTTAGGCTCTAGAGGGATACAAAAGCAAGATTGGCACATGCATTTCAAAAAGATAATCTAGTTGCCAGTTGACTTATTGGATTACCAATGATGAGATCTCTTAGATGATCTTTCTTGAAAATCCAATCCTTTTTAAGCTGAGTTTTCTCTTCATTTGGAGTAAGAAGAAGTGGATTTATATTTCCTTCACTCCTCATGTCTTGTGGGTCGTCCAAATTCTTTCCTTCTCTTTCAATGTTTAGCTTACTTATAGGACCTACAAGATCATTAATATCTTCTTCTTTTTTTAAAAGATGTAGGGTCAGATTCATCAAATATAACATGCAGAGACTCCTCTACAATAAGTGTTCTCTTATTGAAGACTTTATACCCTTTACTAGTAGTAAAGTATCTAAGAAAAATTTCTTCATTGAATTTGGAGTCAAATTTGCTCAGATTGTCTTTAGTGTTTAGAAAAAAGTACTTGCAACCAAAGACTCTAAAATATACAATTTTGGGCTTCCTATTATTCCACAACTCATAAGGAGTTTTCTTCAATAAAGGTCTCACTAAGACTCTATTAAAGATATAACAAGAAGTTTTTACAGCTTTAGCCCAAAAATACTTAGGAAGATTATACTCTTTTAACATAATCTTGGCTATTTCTTGAAAAGTTATGTTCTTCTTTTCTACCACACCATCCTATTGTGGTGTTCTAAGAGTTGAAAAGTTATGTGAGATATCATACTCATCACAAAAGCTATGAAACTTAGCATTCTCAAACTCTCATTTATGGTCACTTCTAATAGAACATATTTTAAAATATTTTTGGTTTGAATTCTCTTGATAAAGTCTTAAAAATATCAAAGTAAGACTCTTGACAAAGGTCTTAAAAGCAACAAAATAAGAATCCTTATGAGGGAGGAATAATACCTAAGTATATCTAAAGTAATAATATACTATGATAAATGCATAATGCATGCCTCCCAAGCTAGATACTCGAGTGGGTCTAAATAGATCCATGTGAAGAATTACGAAGGCCTAGAAGAACTTACCTTGTTCTTGTCTTTGAATGGAGATCTTACTTATTTTCTTTTTTGACATGCTTCACAAACTTCTTCCTTTACAAACTTGATTTCAAGTAGACCTTTAACCCAGTTTCTTCTTTTCAGATTATTGAGGAGTTCCATGCTAGCATGTCCTAGCCTGTTATGACAAGTTTTACCTTCATCCACTATAGAGACTAGACACTTCGGATTATGGTTAATGAGAATTTAAATCAATAATAAAATATTATGAATTCTCCTACCAATGAGCAAAATTTTATTGTGACTCTTTCTTGACACATAACATGCTTGTGGTTCAAGCATAACTCTAAGGCCTTTGTCACAAAGTTGACTTACACTCAGCAGATTATGTTTGAATCCATCAACAAGTAATTCTTTATCAAGGATAAGTGAGTCAATATCCTTACCAACTTTCCCTAAGCTATTGATTTTGGTTTTTCCATTATCTCTAAAAGACAAGTGCCAAGTCCTTTAATCTTTTCTAATAACGTGAAGAACTTCCTTTCTCCTATCATGTGCTTTAAACATCCACTATCAAGATACCACTCTTGCTTTCCAACTTGGGATTTCATGCACATCTGCAAAACAAAAAGAATCAAGTCTTAGGGACCCAAATCTTCTTGGCTCCTAGGGGGTTAGCACTTGCCATTTACTCATCATGCCTTTTAGAATGGTACTGATAGGCAATGTGGCCATAAATACCACAGTAAAAATAATCACCATCAAAGTGAGCTATTGTCCTATTTACATGTGGAGCATGCACATAGTGTTTATGAGACTTATAACTCCTTTGAGCCATATTTCTAGGAGTATTTCTCATATGAAGAATTCTCTTATGTGGTGTGTATCTATATCCATGGTTTTGCCAATTTATATGCCTTTGGACACTTTACCTTTTAAGCTTGTATGAATGATACATATAGGCATAATTTTCTCTAGGAGGAGCATGTCTTGGTTGTGTGTTAACATGTTGAGACTTAGCCTTTGTGCCATTTATCTTGGCATTTCCCTTATTGGGAACTTTTAGCATTCTAATAGGTTTAGGTATACTAACTTCCTTAGCCTTAATAAAGACTATTTCAGAAGTAGAAGGAGCATTAGAAATAGAGGCATTTAATCCACCCTTAATGGATGGGCTCCTTTGAATCTCAAGGATGGAGTCTAACTTCTCCTTTCCTTTGGTGAATTTGTTGAGGCTATCCTTAAGCTTAGAATTCACATCTATGAGAGACTCAAACTCCTTATCCAGAGCCTCTTAACTCTTAGCATAATCTTTTAAAGATTTATTCTCTTTCTTAAAATAGGAGATGTTAGACTTGAGAGTTTTAACTTTCAAAGTAAGCTTGGTGATAATAGAATATAATTCATCTCTAGAGTAAGATCAAGGGAATTAACCTAATGGTTACCATCATTGTCACTATCATTGATATAGGAGTGCTCACTTAAGGACTCATTTGATTTCTCCTCAGTTGTCATTAAACAAAGATTGGGTAACTCCTTTCTAGCTTCCTCCTCATCTGGTTTAAAGTAGTGGTGTCATCCTAAGTAGCTTTATACACTTCTTTTTCTTTCTTAGAGGTGTGTTTCTTGACAGGAAATTTAATCTTTTTTAACATAGGACAATTTGACTTTATGTGCCCTCTCTCATTGAATCCATAGTAAATGAATTGACTTTTGTTGGTTCCTTCATACTGAGTTTACAATGTGTCCATATTTCTTTTACTGAAGTACACATTTGCAACTTAGCATACCGAGATTTATGGATTGCACATATGAGAACATGCATTACTGGTCTATTCTTTAAATTTGCCTTCTTCTCTTCAGTTGTCCATTCATTTTTGGGCTTTGGCAATTCTCAATACTTGTTAGAATTGAACTTTAACTGTTGTTAAGATATGAACAATGCCCATTGCAAATTTCTAAGAGGATGTGATTTGTTGCTCTATATTTCAAGATTTTCAACTGTACTTTAATGGTTGTTAGTAAACTTCCAATGCCCGTTGAAAAAGATCTCAATGTATGTTGCATTTTTTAAAGTGTCTCATTAGAGGGTCGAGAGATCTTAGCTCTACCTGGGGCCTTCTCTAACGTTCATTGATAGAATCCAAAGTCCGTATCAAGATCTTGAGAATTTTGCTCAAATCAAGTCACTTGGTCCAATGCCTATTGAGATGTCAAAAGTCAAGCCTATTGCAAAGATCAACTTACACAAAATAAGTGATTAAGCACCCATCACTTATTATGCTTGTGAAAAATGTTGGTTGAGAGGACCATAAGACTTTACTCATACATAGGTGTCATTTTAGTGCATGTGAAGATCCTTCAATGCCCATTTTTGGAGTCACAACGTCTGTTGAAATATGGCAACACTTGTTGGATTTGAATACTTAGAGTTTTCACCACAACTCTTTCTCTAAACATCTTTGTTTAATAAATTAATGTACCTGTAAGATTTTACATAAAAAAAACTTAGACAAAGATTACCTTTTAGATGTGGTTGTAATCCTAAAAACAAGCTAGGTTCACCATTCTCCCCAAGCTACATTTAACACATGAGAACCAGAGCAATGACACATGACACCTTCTTCAACCTCATCCTCAACATGCCAACGCATTTGTATAGTTGTTGCCTTCGATGCATACAATCTTTGCAATAGAGGAGTTAGAGGAAAATAATACATCTTCTGATAAGGAATAAGAGTTTTACATCATTTATCACCTTCATTATAAGGCCTCTTATACGGAGCATGACCACTAAACTTGCAATTTGTCAATTCACTATTGTCACCCTAATATATCATGTAGCCATTGTTATAACAATAAATCCTTTCAATTGATAGCCTCATACCCTATACTAATTTCTTAGTGTTGTAAAATTTATTAGTTACTAGACTATTATCTGATATAATCTCGTTCATTATTCTAACCATGTCATCAAAATTTCATTCTGATATATGGTGTTATAATTTCAGATGCATTAATTGGGAAACAAGGGATAACTACGAATGCCTTGTACAACCTAAATACAAGTCCACATTTATAGCCTTAAGCATGTTGTAAAACTTCTGAGCCTCAGGATTCAATGATTCCTCTATCTCATTAGGGTCGAAATAAGGACCTATTATATATAATACCATTGTTTGGTATGGATTTGATGATTCGACCCTTTTTGCAGCATTAGCTTACTCATGGACTGCATTTGCATTATATCCCTTAGTGATTTCCACATGTAGTGTCCACGTATAATAATCTAGAAAAAAAACCATTTTTGTACAAATGTAGCTTCAAATTATCCAATTGTAGAAATATGTTGTTCTAACACTTATGATGGTTACACGGACACCTAATCCTATTCCCATCATTTAGTTTTGGGTGACTATATGCAAATTCAATAAACTATGTCATCTCACTCATAAACTTTGTGTTCAATAAACCATCCTAAAGCTACCTGTACATCTATTGTCAATCATGTCTCATTTTTCCTTCCAATATTCATTATGGAAAACAAAACATTTAAATTAAATTTGCTTCACACTTTATTACAACTGCTTATAACTCAATTTCTACATTAATAGGTAAGAACCTACTCATTTAGAAGTGTGACATCTGAAGACCATGAATACATACAGTGTAACGACCGTATTCATATTTGCTCTGATACCTATAAATGTAATGACCAACTGTGTTTACAAATAAATGTAATGACCACTGAATGATAGCATTTTTTTTTTGCTACCACAATCTGTAATGCTACAATCGGTACCTATCAGAGCACTCAACATCTAGGATTTGCTCATCGGCCCCATGATGTCATGCACACCGGGATTTGTATGTCTGCCCCACGTATGCTTGAGCCCTCTCTGATACCAAAACTGTAACATCTAAATTCATTTGTCAAACCAACAACTGTGACATCCATTGTTTTCATTTGTAAATTAGCTTTGATACCACAAATTGTAACGTCACAATGTGGCTACAGCTGGTACCTATCAGAGCACTCAACATCTGGGATTTGCCCATCGGCCGATGTCATACACATCGGGAT